>PVJL010004025.1:0-140756 GCA_004026885.1 Lyroderma lyra
TCTTAAGTTAGCAAGTTGGAGGGAAAGTCAGTCCTCCGTGATCTGCATGGGGGAGGGGGAGGGGCGAGAGAAAGGAGGGCTCAAGGCTGCAACGCAAGTGCCTTTCAGCCTCTCCATACAGCTTCCGGAAGAATGGGGGGCGCTGGCCCTCCACGAGGTCAGGACACAACCTGGAAGTCAGCACCCGGAGGAGGTACCCTCACCGGACCAGCGGGCACCCTGACCTCAGTCCTCCAGCCTCCAGAGCTGTGGAAATAAATTTCTGTTGTTTGTCAGTAAAGAAAGAAAAAAGAACGAAGGAAAAGGACCGCGTGGTGAGTGCCATAGGCGCCGGTGCTCTGGGGGACGCCCGGATGGGAGGCGCTCCGCCCCACCCACACAGGGACTGGCTGCAGGCCCAAAAGTCTGCACTTGTCAAGGAATGGCTCCTGGCTTGAGCCCCATCCGCCTCCCCGCAATTCCCAGCCTTCCCAGCGCAGCCCCAGCTCGGCCCTCGGGAGACCCTGCACATTCACGAGGACAGCAGGTGTGCGGCCCGGGTCACTCCGGGGCAAACATCCGCTCTTTCCCCCATGCTGCCGCGCGGGACGAGGTTCCCAGAACTCCCTCGTGGACACAGTCCAGATTCCCGCGTCCACCTTGAGGAGGGCCCTGGAGAACTGGATGTGATGTGCTCAGGACAAAGGACAATGGGGCCACTCCCTGCTTTCCTGCCGGTGCTGCGCTCCAACTGTGTTCGTGTAACCGAAGCCACGTGTTAATTCACACGGGATTGGGGGCTGCCTAGAATTTCTGACTTCCTCCCATCCTGTCCTTAGCCAATTCATGATCTGAACCTAAATGCGGCATTCTACCTTGGAAAAGCTCATCCTTCCGTCTCCGTTTATGGGGATCTTTTTGAGGCTGGATAGTTGATGCTCTAACCTTCTCACTGTCCCGCCTAGCTTTATGCCATTTCGAGTGACCGAGGAGAACCCCCAAGGACAGAACTCTGACCTGTGACATCGCAGTCTCTTCTCAGTTGACCCTGAAACATTGAAAATTACTTAATGTCACATTCACCCCTATCTTAATAACTGAGTATAATAACACCCATTTCACATCTCAGAAACCTTTTTTTTTTTTAAATCACTTTCACTATGGAGATTGTGCTCTCAAGCCAATTCATCCCCAGTTCAGACGGGCCAGGAGTGTTATCTATTTTTTAATTTGAGGTATAATTGACCTATAACATTATATTAGTTTCAGGTAATAACATAATGATTCGATATTTGTATATATTGCAAAATGGTCACCATGGTAAATCTAGTTAATACCTGTCCCCATACCTGATTACACATCTTCTCCCCCTGGGACGAGGACTCAGATCTCCTCTCTTAGCAACTTTCAAATACGCAGTACAGCATTGTTAGCTGTAGTCACCACGCTGTGCATTGCATCCTCAGGACTTACTACTTTGTAACTGCAAGTTTCTATCTTTTGACCCCTCCCTTCACCCATTTCTCTCATCCCTACCTTCTGTCTCACCAGTCCGTTCTCTGTATCTAAGGTTTTTTGTTTTGTTTTGTTTTGTTTTGTTTTCCCACATTCAGATTCCATGTGCACATGGAATCTAAGCTATGGGACTGACACAGGGACTTGGGAGCAGCGACGACAGGTGCCCACTGATGGGGGAAGGGTGGCGCCCCCCCCATCCTGAGCCTCCAGGTGTCTAACCCGGAGGTGCTGCTTGGCCACAGTCCCTGGAGGTACAATGTGCAGGTTTCTTAATTTCTACGTATACAAATGGAAAGGATAAGACTCTGCAGAGTTCGCTTTGCTCTGGGTCGGTAGACCGGACTCCACTTTCATCTCTGTTCCTTCCCAGTGTCTGTAGAAAACACTCTACCTGGCTGAACCTGGCTTTCCTCATTGTCAGTAAGGAGGGCCACCTGTATGTCCTCTGAGGTCTCTTGCGGTGGGTAAATACCAGTTGCTCCATCATTCACCTGAGCTCAGCTTTCATCAGAGGAACACGCAGACCGAGGTGTGGTTAATCATTTGTTAAACCGTTCAGTTTTTATTTTGGAGCAACACGTACTGCACAGAGTGTGTACAAGAAAGGGTTGCATTGTATGAATTATTTTCCCATTTGAAACCCAGAATCTCCCTCAAATGGCTTTCCAACCCGTATTGTACTGAAGTATCTTGTTTGTTCCATTAACTATTCACAGAGTCAACTGGGGAACCGTTGTTATTAATTTCAATGGAAAGCTAAAATGCAGTTCATTTTCTATAATTGCAGGCCCATGGTCTAAAGAGCCAGCAAAAGCTTTTAATCTGAGGCATTTTCAGAGGAGTATGATCAGAATTACATGGAACGTCTTTTGAAGGTCCATAATTAGCAAAACCTCAATAACATTCACATTCAAAGAGCTCTGTACCATAGATGCTAAACTCACAAGCTGCGGACAAGCCAAATTGCCGTCTTAGTTACTCAGGGTGGAGAAATGCCCAGGGAAGGTGGGCAATGTTTGCACACCTTGCTTTACTGTTTATGCCAACGACGTGAGCTCTTCATACACCTGGAGGGACTGTCCCCACTCTCCTCGTACACGTAAGATTTCTGTGGTCTGGGAGAGCCTGCCCTTTCTGCTTGGGCCGCGCGTACACTTGCTTCCCTGATTCCGGGGCGTGGGGGCTGCTAACACTGGGGCGCACCTGAGGGTGGGCACGCCCTCCGGCCACCAGAGGGCGCGAGAACGCGTGCAGTTCCCACGACTCTCCCGGAGCTCCCCGGGTGGGGACGCCCAGCGCCCTAGAAAAACCGAACCAGTTCGTCCGTTGCCACCTTCTTCCAACAAGAGCTACAAGCGGTTGCCAGGGCCGGCATCCACATCGGTCACAATTCCATGAGGAGGGGGCCCCAAAGGCGGAAGGGCAGGCACGGAGGGAAGGAAGTGACCCTGAGCAGCCGGGCCCCAGGCGGGTTCACGTGTCAGCACCACGACTCGGACAGGTGGCCCGGGGATGGTGAGAGACCACGTGCAGGGGAGAGCAGTCCGCTTTGGTCCGAACTGGCGCAGTGCATGTCACAAGCACAGCAGGCAGGCGGCTGCTCAGCAGGGGGGCGGCAGAGACAAAGGAGGGGTGGCTCCCCCAGGACAGGTGTGCCCGATTCAGCACGGACACCGTGCTGCGGGGGCAGGGAGGAGGGCATCCTTCATTCTGACTGGGGCAGGTGGAGAAGGCGGCAGGGAGGCAGCGAGCAGGGCACGAGCTTTGGCAGATACGAGGTCCAGGGCGGACGGGGCAGAGGGAACAGCAGCAGGAGCAAATGGGCGAGGCACGGGGAGAGGTCCTGGGGCCTGTCCCATACGCCGTATTTAGCTGGCGCCATCTCCTGCAAAGGGTGGGCGTCCAAGTGGTCCCCGCTCTGTGGCAGCACCTTGGGGGACTGGGGAGGTGCCCGTCCTCAAGGAACTTAGAGGACTTTCGCCAAGGCTTCCACGCGGGACACGGTGCAGTGCAATAAAAATAAAACGGGATCGGAATGTGAGAGACCCCACCCCCACCGAGCTCAGGTCGTGGGCCGCCCGGTGGGTGGGGCATCTGCGGGGTCTGAGAACTGGGGGCTGTAGGGCGGTGGGGGGATAGGGCGTGGCCGGCGGGGCTGGGGCGAGAAGAAGGGAGAACCGAAGTGAAGGCTCGGCCCTCTGGAACCAAGGGCTCCTGCGTCCCAGGGCTGGGAGAGCCGTGGGACACTTGAAATTCAGCCACAGACACCTTGAAAACCCAGCCAAAAACGCCACAGGGAAGAGCTGTGGGCAAGAGAGAAAAGATACAAAAAAGTGTGGTTAAAAGCAGTGTCGCGTTCAGGCCGGTGGGCAAGGCGTGGGAAAGGCGAGGGGACCTGGAGGAGGGCTTTCTCACAACCCAGGCGTTTTATTTACACGGAACTGTCCGTCATTCCGTGGGTCACCCCAAACCTACCCCGTGCAAAGCCTTGTGGGTACAGCAGTGACCAAGACAGATTCAGACCCCGACCACGTGTTCACCTAAGCAGAGGGTCTACCTGCTCCTGGCGGGATGACCCCGAATCTCAGCCCAGGAAGCCACTGTTGCTGAAGAGTCCTGGGGCACCAGGCCACTTTCACGAGACCTGGCTGTGCCTTTGGAAAACGGGCATCTTGTCTACGATTTATGGTGCTTCTAAGAAGCCCTTTCTCAGATTTACTTTTTGAAAACAGGGAGTCCCATCTATGAGCCCACACGAAAACAATGATGCATTCCATACTGTTCTTATCACGAAGCCGCAGGAAACGCACTGGGACTGGAGCAGATCACCAATTCTGTCCAGGTGGCAGGAACCGGCCAGGGAGGGGCTGTTTCCACTTCCGCAGCTGGCCCACTGCGGCCCGTTTCCACCCTCCCCCGCTGCTGGCCACATTCGATGGTGACAAGAGAACCGTGACAATAGGGAGGCCAATGTCAGACAGGAAGACAAAGGCAAAGGCAGGTTAGAATGCAGCTTCCTGATGCGCGGCCAGGGCTCACACACGAAGTCAAAGGCACGCAGCCCCTGTCTGGTATGGGATCTGGCTGTGAGCGTGGGACACGTGGCAGAGTGGGTTCTGAGCCCCGGGAGCTTGCCTCTGTGCGCCTCAGTTTCCTCTGCCCGTGGAATTGGGATCACTGCAGCATAGAGCTTGGGAGCTCGTGAGGAGCAAATGGATACATGCACGGCAACACAGTGTGGCATACGATCAACCCCAACAGCTGTCAGAAGCTGTAATTTCAATTAACCACAGAAACCAAGGACACTTGTGTTTTTTCAGGTTGAGATGTTACATTTCTGGAGTTCTCCAAGTCTTTTATTGAATTTCAATGTCAAGTCCTCAGTCCGCAGCCTCTGAATCCTGGAGTGCCCTTGAGAATTTCTGCTCAGGTATGGAACGCTGAACGCTAAGAGCAGGAAGCGAGAAGACCTCCAACGAAGTTCCCCTGCTTAGAAATTAAAATGGGAAATTGGAAAGTATGTAGCTCAGGCAGAAAGAATGGGCTGGTGTCACACTGCGGACCATGAAGGCCAGTCAAGGATAAATCACAACATAGCTTTACTCCCATTCAGTAGAACATATCATGTACTTTTCATCTGACTTGGCTACTTACATTGCAAACGTCCCAAATGGCGGGACTGTCCCACTCATTTTCATGTTCGTTGAGTGAATGTTGACTGTGACAAAGCATTCATCGTGGGAAAGGCCGCTGTGAGAAGAGGTGGCAAGCATTTCTGTCCCGTCTTTTCAGGGTGTGCAGTGCGACCAGGAAACCTGTGGAATGGGGTGAGGCGGAGTCTTGCGATGGGCGGTGGGTGGGTGGGGGCCTGGTTTCTGGGGTGTTTTTCCACTTGCCAGTTATGTGCAAATAAGTCACGTACCCCGACCTTTCTTCCTTGAGCAAATGAGAAGAGTCTATGCCAAACATACGTCAGAAAGGCATTAAGAGAATCAAATGAAAAATGTGTAATAAATGCAAAAGTGTGAAAGTAAAACTGCTGACTATTGAATGTTAATGAGGCAAACATGGCGGTCATCATGTCAGACATTTGTCACTTGTGCTCCTCGAACATGTAGAAAAGATAAAAGCAAGTGACTCTGCCTAGAAATGAAGCCCAAACAGGTCAGCAAAACCAAGTAAGTCACTTTCTTGTGTTTCTTGTACAGACGCCTTGTGCTCATTTGAAACTACAGGGGTCTGGCTAATGACAGCTTTTTTCCTCACTTCCAACTCTTTTGTTGGTTTGTTGCTATTGTGCTATTTCTGTGACGGAACATTTCAAACATTCCCATGTTTCTTGAGTTTCCCTTATTTCATTTTTTCCCTCTTGGTCTGCTAGAGCGTTTGAAAGCGGATCCCAGACATGTGTCATTTCATCCACAAACACCTGCACCTTCTACTGAACTTCCTGCAGCGGAGCCTGCGAGGGCCTGGGCGGCCTCTGCCCCACTCCTTGGCCCTTCACCTTCGGCCTTCCCAGGGCCACTGCGCTGTGCAGTCTGCTCCTTGCAGAGTCATCAGGGATGTAACCCAGAGACCCTTTCTCATTCTCCTCCCCGGCTTCCGACGCTGAAGTGAAACCCGTGAGCGCCGCACAGGCGCCACGTGCGTGGCTGCACACGCAGACCTTGGAGGCGCCCACGGCCATGGAGGGCCACGGTGGCGAGGGCTGCGGAGTGCACGGGGACGGAACACGAGCTCAGAGGGAACAAGGGCTATGGCGGGCGCGGGAAGAACCGTGCTCAGCAGCGCTGCAAAGCCCGCTGCTGCTGGCATCTGGGCTGGGCTTAGGCCTGACAGACTGGGGTCAGGCAATTCAGGATGCCTGCTCGTCGGGGAGCACAGGGCCGTGTGGGGTGCAGCCAACTCACCGATGTGACTGAGGGGGACCCTGCTGATTAGTGCATTGATCGACTACAGGAGAACATGCACGATGCTGACAGCAAACAGAAGTGCGGAGTTCAGAGGAAACTGTCACCCGATTCTTGACAATCCCCAGGGGTAAATGTAGTCGTAGCTTTTTGTGTCTGTATGTAACTACAGCCATTGCCTGTTTAGCACCTTGTGGCAGTTACTTTATCTGCAATCTCTAAAATCTGCAATGCCCCGAGAGGTATTCTTCTCATTTCACAGATGAGGACACTGAAGATCAGAGAGGTTCAATAAGCTCCCCAGGCTCTCGTGAGCTAGCAAGCGGCAGGGGCAGCTGTAGGCCCATCTCTGTCCTCCGTGCCGCACAGCACAGCTGGTCTCCCTCTAAAAGCCTCGTGTGTGTCTACCAGCTTCTATCAGTGTTGCTGCTACAGAGCAGAAGGACAAAGGGGTCGGGGTCCAGCCGGCACGCTGTTACCCAGCAAGGGCTCCGTGCCGGCCGAGGTTCATCACCAGGAGGGCCATTCTCCTCGGCAGGAGGGAGCAGGATGGGGCTGTGTTCAAGCTGCGCCCACAAATACGGGGCCACGTGACATGCAGAGAAGGGAGCGTGTTTCAGGGACGTGGCGGAGGGAGCACGGAAACCCGTGTGGTGGCAGCTCCTGGGGTGAGGGAGCCTGCTGGAAGGTCCAAGGGTAAAGGGGACTGCAGGGTCATCTGGGAAACCAGACTGGGGGTCAGACAGGGAGATGCCTTGGCTGGAACTTAATTAACTAGAAAATCAGAAAACAACTTTCTTCTAATTAAAATAAAATTTTTTTTGAATGCAGGGAGTGATCAGAGCTCTAGAAGAACAGAAACCACAATGTCAGGGCCGCCAGGCCTGGTAAGTGCTGGGACAATAAAAGGTGAGGGGACCAGAGCCCCTGCCAGATAGAAATACGACGTGAGCCCCACAGGAATTCAAATTTTTCTAGTAACCACAATAATTTAATAACCTAGTTGATATAATCCAACATACCCCAGGTATTATCATTTCGACGTTTAGCACTAGTCACATTTCAGGTCCTCAGTGGCCACACGTGTAGAGGTCCTGCACAGGCAAAAGTCCCAGGGGTCAGTAGGGATTGTGTGTATTCTGCCAACAGGAATGAGAACTAGAAGAGGGACCTGTGATCCTGAGGGGTCAAGCTTGGGACTCTGTGGCGGCAGCAGTGGTGTCATGAGCAAAAGTAAGGATCACACACTGAGCCCCCATCTGCTGTTCCAGTAAAGGGACAATGTCGCCAACATGAAAAGGGTGACTGTCACGTCCATCCAGGATGACTGTCGCACCATGGTTTAAACACATCTAAAAACCCTGAAATAATTTAAACTGAAAGCACAGAACAAATGGACATGTTTCACTAAACTTCAAATGATAAAAATCAAGTATTTCAACAGTAACAATAAATTATGAACAAGTTTCCATCACCAAATGTTCTGACCCAAAGCTATAGTCTTTGTAATAAAACTGAATTAGCTTAAGCTGATTTGAAGGTTTCCATGATAAAAATATTGAAAAAAAATTATTCTTTCAATATACTCATTATACCACTGGCACCCCACTGTATCTTGGTTATCTGTTGACCATCCATTGTAGCAAAGGGGTTGGACAAGTTAGTAACAATTACGGTTGCCATTTTAAAAATTTATTTAAAAGAAATATGTTTTTAAAAATCATTATAAAACTAACTGGAAAAATCAGTGACATGCTACAGATACAATAAACCCCAGCAATGCCACTGCCAAGTTCAAAAACAAAGGGGTCATGCTTCGTAATATACTGCAGTTATTTTTGAAATACATTCTCTGATAATCAATACCATTTATTACAAAGGTCACCTGTAAATTAGCTCAGATTCTGAACGAGGTTTCTAATGAAACTTTTTTCAAGTATGCATAACCAATACGGTAAGGATATCTTTCTCTTATTCATTTCTTTATGTGTTCTTCCAAAGATACAACCGCGTTGAATAAAGGACAAACAAAATGGGCTGGTCATACTTTTCAAAACATTTCAAAAAATATGAAATAGTTCAGTGACCACAAACTAATTGAAAAGTGTTAACATCTAAAACCTACTGTTTCAGCTAAAAACAACACAGAACTTTTCAGACTTTTTCTTGAAATAATTAAGTTCATAATGAAAGAAATAATGGGGGAAAATAAGGGTTTCGAAAACACTCACCAGAGTCTCTTCAGAATAAAATCAAAAAGGTCTACCTTCTACATAGCTGTAATACACGAGTGTGTATTTAACAGAAACACGGTTTTATTTTTACCACCTAGTTTAATTGAATAAATCACAAAAACATTTCCAGCCAAGTTTGCTGATAGAAATATAATACAAACTCTAGAAAATGATTTTTAGCAAAAACTGTTTCAAAATTTTCCTACATAACAAAAGATTCCTTGGGAAATGAATCTTTAATGCTTTTGGACTGTTCAAGTAAATGAGGCTTTCACCGTCCCCAGCACTGCACTATAATTACCTCCCAAATTCCCGTGTCACTGGGGGACATGATCGTTCTCTACTATTCCCACTAATGGTACATTATTTTTTATACATTTCTTTAGTGGTGTCTAAGTGTCTTCATCATCTATGAGTACTGGACATTAAACAAGAAATAAAATAAGCCAGAAAAATCACCTTATAAACAGCATGAAGTTTTGAAATGTTGGCACCAATGAAAAAAAACAGGAGAGGGTTACCATTGAAATTTAAAATGTATCCACTCATGGCAATGGTGGCAACAGTGACAGCAAATGCTATGGCGACTGCCATCACTGGACCCAGTCCTGGGGTGTGCGTAACTCAGTTTACAATGCAGAAGCCCGCTAGCCCAGCTGGCTGGGTCACAGTTTGGGCAGGCTTCATTCATTATCATAGGTCACATTCTGAAAATACAAACTCACAGGGTCAGTGGAGAGCAATGTGGCTTACTTGAGGAAAAGCCACTTAAATAATAACAAAAGGACAATCTGAGTGGTGTTGGGCCCTGCTTATACCAGCTCCTAACAACTGGAAATATGATACAACTAAAGGGTTTTCTTTCTAGAACCTAAAAAAGGAAGATGTTGGACTCAAAACCAGTTTCAAAATCTACACCAGGCTGCCAGGCCAGCAAATCACCGTCAGAGTGACCTTGTTTCTCTGCTCCTTCAACATGGGCACCAGTGCGGAATGGCTCATGCCCACCGTCGACAGGCCATTCACGGCCACGATCATGTCTCCACATCTGGGCAAACACAGACAGAAACAAACAGACGGTCACTATTTTCATGGCACGAGGAACATCATCCTGAGATTTGTTTAGCATGAAAATCACAGTTTCACTTAACGATCGGCTGTCATCATCAGCTACTGAATGTGGCTTGTCCTCCAAGCAGAATGATCATAAATGGATCGTGGGCCTGAAGACCTTTCCATCTTTTATGATTTCTGGTTTTTAGGTTGTAATATGAACATGCTAGTTTATTGTTAGCTACCTCCATTTCATTTTGGAAACAGGTGGAATGTTAATGATAAACTAAGTAACTGAGACCCAAACTGACTGAGTAATTTAGCTACCAGACGGTTAATTCATTTTCCCCTTCTCCTTCCTTGTAAAATAATGCTTTCTGTGTTATAAAATAATCTGATAAGAGACTGATCTGGAGCATACTAACCCTGATCGACTTTTCCCAGTACTATGTCAACGTCACTTTCTGTTGGCGAACAGTGTGAACACTCCATTTGGGCAGCATTTTGTCGGGATGGCAACATGAATGCCTTAAGAACTAGTTTCTGCATCAAAAACCAGGCACTAAGAATTGACAATCACCCATCTCTCCGTGTCAGCTCTTGATAGAGCACCTCCTTTCTTCTCCCAGCACCTGAGCTTTGAAGAAGAAAAGACGCTGCAGGTGGACTGAGTGAGCACTTCCTGCCCAAGGGGACAGCAGACAGCGGGGTAATGGGAAAAGCCACAGAGCCAGACAGCTCTGGGTCTGAATGGCAGTCCACCAGTCCCAGCTATTTGATCGTGGGCAAGTTCCTTAACCTTTCTAAGCCTTGGCTACCTCATTTATAAGCCAGGAATAACAACATCAGAAACATGTCAGAGGGCCATTAAGAAGGCTCAGTAACACACTCACAAGCACGGTACACCATGAATGAACTATCACGCGTTCATTCATCAAGTATTTATGGAGACCTTACTGTATATTCAAGGCACCATTCTGGCTGCCAGGGTCATAAGAATAAATGCAACAAAAATCCCTCCCACACGGAGCATGCATAAATACAATGCTAGGTGGACGTAAGTGCTATGGAGGAAAATGAAGCAGAGTCATCTAACGACAGGACTGGACTGGAGTGGGCAGTGTGGAAAACTGCTCCGAGCTTGTTGTCACATCTAATGACTCAGGTTCAGTCCTATCATTAGCTTAGTAAAATACAGCTATGAGTGGCACAGTGGTAAAGATAACACTTCAACCTAGATAAGGGCTGGCAAATATTTTTCTGGAAAAGGCCAGATGGTAAATAAATATTTTAGGCCTAGTGAATCACACGGCCTCGGTCACGACACATCAGTTCTACCACTGTAGCTCAGAAGTAGCCTCGGACAACACGTGAATGAGGAGTGCTGCCATGTTCCAACAAAACTCCACTTACAAGAACAGAATCTGGAGCTGACCCCTGGTCTAGAGTGTGTCCATCACAACAAACAGGAATGACAGCAGTAAAGGTAACAAGACTCACTTCAGTCTTCCGTCATAATAAGCAGGTGTTCCCAAGACGATGGTTTTAATGAAGAAAGGCTGGTTGGTGTGGTTCTCTTCGTATCCACCAACAATACTAAAGCCCCAGCTTCCCAAGTTGCTTCTTCGTAAAACTATATCATGGCAGCTATGAAGGGAGCTATAAACAAACACAAAAATAAAGAAGCAATTAATGTGGAGGCTCTTACAGCCTGTTCATCTATGTTATAACTCCATCTATGTCATACTCAGCCCAGCTGGGAAGAGAAAAAGGGCACCTTTATTCCCTTCTAATACATTACTTTAAAATATATATATATATATTTTATTCTTTATTGTTGGACTTAATTGGGTTGACATGAATATATTACTTTGACGACCCATTATCTAGCACAGATGCAGCCCTAGGTAGACTCGAAGTTCTTTAACCATTTTTCAGTCTTCTCTTCCCAAGTGCATGCACGTGTGCACGCGCGCGCACATGCGCACGCACAGCTTAAATAAACTTAGTGATAAGTTTTTGTATAAAATGATTCTGGGTCTATATTTGTTCACTGCACTGTCAACAAAGTCCTCTATTCTGATATGCACTTGTATCTTCAAAACTGGTAATGTCAAAATTTGCATCTACAAAACTATGTGTAATGTCAGATGAGTGCTAGACGTATGGGGGGATCACTTCATAAATTATATTAATGTCTAACCAGTATGCTGTACACCTGAACTAATATAAAAATAATAATGAATGTCAGCTGTAAGTGAAAAAATATAGTCATGGGGTTATATAGTACAGCACAGGGAATGCAGTCAGTAATATTGTAACAACTATGTACAGCGTCAGATGGGTAATAGATTTACTGGGGGGATCACTTTGTGAGGTATATAAATGTCTAATCAATATGTTGTTTTGTATACCTGAAACTAATAAAAAAGATTTGCATCTACAAAAAAACTGGTCTGGAGGGGTCTAGAACTGCTGATCTCAGCACTCACCGGAATGGAAAACGAAAGGGCAGTAGGGCAGCTTCCAAAAACAGAAAGGTATGTTCTTTCCTCTTTCACTTAAAATGCTTTCATTTTAAGGAAGACACCAATGGACAAAACGGGGAACTCAATCTGGAAAACACTAACCAGGAAAATCTACCCTCCCGACCCTGGCTCTTTTAATATAATGGACACTGACATGTTACAGTTAAACTGCTACTGTCCAGGAAGGGAGAAAAAATTCTATTTACACTTCCACAGCTCTACGGATATGGGGACAAGCCGTGAGTAAAAACTTAAAAGTAGAAAAAAACAGAGAAAAATAATCGTAAATGATACAGAAAAAAAAGTCTCTTTATTAGAAATAGCTTTCATTTTTAGGTGAAATTGGCTAGTGAGGCACCTTAAGGCAGGCTTTCCTGTTTTTAATCTATTAAAAAGATTGCTTACCAAAGCCAGTTCTATAAAGCACTGGACAATACACTAGACCTTGTAAGCTGGTCTGGTTTCTTAGCTTGCTGGTAAGGCAAGGCCTGTACAAGAGCCTCGGGGATGGAGCAGGGTACCACATGAATTGGCCTGGCTTTTTAGGGAACGGGCAGGTTTATTTTCATTCTTCAAATGTTCTGCAAAAAAAACAACCAACCAGACCAGTGGTCAGGCTGAAAGACGTGTACGTCCAATAAAAAACTCAGTGTTACGCTCTGCCTGTTTAGGAGAGTTAAAAGGATTTAAAGAAAGGCTTTTAGAAAGGCTTCTGGGAGAGAGCAAGGCTGTACGCTGTGAGCCCATACGCTGTGAGCCCACACCTGTGGACTAGAAGGAGCACTGCTCAGGGATAGCCTTCCTGGGACAGGCGGACCGCGCAGTCTCGGGCCTGCCCACCCAAGAGCCTCCCCAGAAACGGGCAGATGGCTTTCTTCATTTTCATAAAAACACGTGTCCTTTTAGCTGAGTCCTTCCTGTTACATTTACCTTTTAAGATATAATAACCAAAGAAAAGTCACCATTTTCTTTTGTCGCTTGACTTGTTGTTGCCACTTGTATCTAATGAAGGCTCCCTCGCCCGCTCAGGGAGTCTACTGGGTCACACTAATAATGGTTGTCATTCCTATTATTTCACAAAAACCACAGAAACGCCATCAGTACCTTGGGAGCCCAAGCCACATGACCCACGACGGGGACCAACTGGCGTCGTACTCATTCTCGCTGAGCGTGCTGGGCGGCCCGTCTGGGGCCTGGGCGGGCTCCTCGGCCACCTGGACCTCCAGCGCGCGCAGGTCAACGGCGGCAGACGCAGCGCTGGCTTTCAGCATAGCCACCGCCTCGCTGTGACTTAAACTGGTCAAATCAATGCCATTGATATTCAACAATACATCACCTGTTCAAATGATGAGACAAGAAAAAGGGGTTGAGAGATCAAGTGATTATTTCCCTGTAAATTCGGCTAGTTGTAAACCAATAAACAAAAGTTAGTTCCAACAACTCAGATAAGGTAAAAGGCCATGTTTTACTTCTCTGTAATTTTTATAAAACTGAGGGGAAAAACCCAACTAACGAAAAACATTCCAAAACACAGTGTCTAGGAAAAAGTGCGGCTGAATCCCAGGCCATCAGCCCTGGTTTAGCTGGGCTCAGGCCCTGGGGAAGCCTTTCCCCTCCTTGGAGCTCCAGTGATTTCTACTCTGCTTTCCAATTCAAAAATTATTTGATCCTCTGCTCTTGGAAGTAAAATTTTAATATATTCCGTTTTACATTTACAGTTTTATACGTAAAGACAGCCTTCCATGCTTTACTCAATGCAAACATATCAGAATATGTAGAGATGAGGGCCTTGGGCCTACATGAAGAAATGAAACTTGCAATTGGAACATCTTCTCTTGCTCGAGGGAGAAAAAGTGTTTGTTCCTGTCAAGTAGCAGAATAAAAAAAGGCACTGAGGATTAAATAAAAGGTTAGGAAGCAAAGGATTACTTTTCTGGGAAGCACACAATTGTACTAAGGACAGCCTGCACAAAATCCTCCTCTCCCAAATTATATATATTGTTTTCAGATGATTAAAGCATTCTCATTGCAGAAAATTTAGAAAACATAATAAATACGAAGGAAATAAAATTACTCCCAATTCTACAACAGGACAAATAACTTCCAAAAAAATAAAAGCCTTATTAAGATATAATTCATATCACATTCAATTCACTCACTCAAAGTTACAATTTTGTGGTTTTCAGTATAGTCAGAGCAGTGCAACCATAACACCTCATTTTTAGATCACCTCCAAAAAACTCTGTACCCATCAGCGGTCACCTCCCTTCCCCCAGTGCTAAGCAGTCACTAATCGATTTTCTGTCTCTACAGGTTTGCCTATTCTGGGTGTTTCATATAAATGGAACCAGACGTGGTCTGTTGTGACTGGCTTCCTTCTGCAGGCATAATGTTTTCAAGATGCAATCTATACTGTAGCTTGTGTCAGTACTTCACTTCATTTTATGGCCAAATAATATTCCACTGTATGATTCCTCTGAGTTGTTTCTGCTTTTTGGCTATTATGAAAAAGATTGCTATGGACCTTCATGTACAAGTTTTTGTGTGGCCATATGTTTTCATTTCTCCAGGAATAGAACTAAGTAATATGGAAACTCGACACTTGACTTTTTGAGGAATTGCTAAACTGTTTTCCAAACTAGTTGCACCATTTTCATTCCCACTGGTAATGTATGAGAGTTTTAATTTCTCCATATCCTTGCCAATGTTCGTTATTATCTGTCTTTTTTATTATACCCATCCTTGTGGGCGTGAAGTGGTTCTGATTTGCATTCCCCTAATTAATGAGTATCTTTTCCTATGATTATGGCCAATCTGTATATCTTCTTTGGGAGAGTCTATTTGGGTCCTTTGTCCATTTTTAAATTGGGTTATTTGTCTTTTTTATTATTGAGTTGCAAGAGTTCTTTATGTAGGCTTGATAGAAGTCCTTCATCGTTATATGATGTACAAATATTTTCTCCCATTCTGGGGGTTATCTTTTTACTTTCTTGGTGGTATCCTTCATCAAATTTTACTTTTGATGAAGTCCAGTTTATTTTGTTGCTGTTGCTACTTGTGTTTTGGTATCTTATTGCCTAATTCAAGGTTTTAAGTATTTACACTTGTGTATTTTTTTCCTAACGTTTTGGATGTTACATTTAGGTCTTAGATCCATAATATGTTACTTTCTATACGTGGTGTGAAGTAGGGATCCAATTTCATTCTTGGAAAAATAGCTTTTAAGACTCACTTTCCATATGAACAAACCAAGTATGAGGGGAATGCTATTTTTACCACAGCCCATGAAATTGTAAATAATCCCTAAACCCACTACGCTTTTAAGTTTGTCTTCTGCTCCACGTCCTCTGTGAGCCCCTCCCACACAGACACTTTATTGTAAGCAACCACTATTATTTAGGGATGGTCCTTCAGAGAATCTAGTCTGCCATAATGTGGGAAGCATAATTCTCTTAAGAGTCTTTTCCAACACAAAGTAATCCAACAGTCTAAATGACTGTCAGAAAATGCCAAGCTCCAGCAATTTTCCTTTATATCAGACATTTTTCTAACATTATTAACACGTTGCGTACCGCATAGAAATCTCTAAGACATACGCCAGGGACTGCATAACTACAGATCATAATTCACTTTAGGTGCATGAAAAATGAGAAAACTCATGAGCGGTACGAAATGTGTTAAGAGGCTTTATGCTTATATGTGCAAGGGATATTTTAAAAGGATTAAAAAAAAAGTCATGTCCAATAGAAAACTGTATATACTCAGTGTGAGCTGACTTCAGGGAGGAGACATGGTAAAACTGTCTGAGAGAGCCCGACTTACCTCTCTTGATCCTGCCATCGCGTGCGAGGCAGCCATGGGGCGGCACACTGGTCACAAAGATGGGCAGTTCACCGCTCTTACTCCCCCTGCCCCCAGCTACTGTCATTCCAAGGGACTCGTGCGGTTCCTTCTTTACAGTAATGTGTTTTTCTTGGCATGTAACACATTGGGTAAGATCCTAAACCATGAGAGGAAAAATTTATTGGATGTATTCACTGGAATGAATACTATACGGCAAGGACAGCTTAAGCTAAAGTCAAAGCTTACATGGCAAGTCACTGTTAATATCACTTACTACAGAACTGAAAGTAACACACAGTCCCTCACAGGTATACACACACACTACACCGAACACTGGATCACAACGTCAACTTTGGACTACTGCATTTTCACATGACTATTCATGGAACTGAAACCACTCAAGGCTACTGACATGAGGAGGTCAAAGCATAACAAACACATCAATTGTATGAGTACTGTGAGCTCCAAGGTGTGACCAATTCTATAAAAGTAAAGAATGCATTTGCGTTTGAAGATGATGAAGGCAAGCCAATTGATTTTTCTTCCACCTTTCTCCCCTATTCTTTGAAAGTAAAGTTGACAATAGTACAAAAGTAAAAGGAGGATTTTGCTAACTACTAGAAAAAAGCTATAGACATAACTTCTGATTATTACTGACAAGGATTATCAGAATACTCAATTACAAAGCAGGTGCAAATATACCTTCAAAACCTTTATGAAAAGCTAGAATACAAAATAAATGAATTTTTTAAGGAAGTTAATAACAGGGAAACAAATGAGTTACGCCCTTTCTTATGAGCCGGTACTCCATATCAAATCTTTTATCACAAAATCATAAGCATGTAGTTCTGCAACATGACAATATTTTAACTACTTTAAGAAGGGCATTACTTCTGCTGGACCCTGTATATTTTGTAAAGCAAGGACAAGCTATAAGAAAGAACTCCTATTCAAAATTCCTATTCAAAACACTAACTCCTTTTACATAATCATCATTACAAAGGCGAAATTATAGGTTTCCTTCACACATTTTGGTTTGTTCAGAAATGAGAACAAAGTCTGTGATTATAATTTCTTGTAAGTATTCACAAAGCAAAGAGCAGTGACAAGTCTATACTTAAGCCCAGAAAAGCAGATAAACCCGATGGGCCACAAATACAGATGTCTTTAAGCAATGCTTTCTTAGGGTCCCTGTGACATTCCAAAGGTAATAACTTTCTTAAATACTATACTTACATGAAGAAGCCATTTTAGCACATAGGGAACTTCTATGGTTTTTAAGGAGACCAATATGTAATATAAGTTTTTGTTTGGTAAAGCAATTTAATTTTACTTAAGGAGAATAACTTTGGAAGCTCACGTTTACCTTATATCTTCACATAGTTGGGTAAACATCACTGTTTAAAAATGCCTGGCCTGCCAGAAGTTGCGTTCAAGTGAAGGATCAAGTGAAGTAAATAATAAAGAATGCAGTAAAGTACCACCCTTTTGAAATGTGCGCAACAAAAGTTAAACAGTATTAAAATTCTCAGCACAGGAAAATGACCTAGGAGTCGCTTATAAAACCAGTGAAATACTGAAGAGGCTGTAAAAACAAAACAAAACTCAACACATGGAAATTTTAAATGATTTAGAGGAGTATTTCTGTAAGCTATAATGTAAAAAGAAATATACTATATAAGTACCCATCAAAATGTATGACTTAGGTTTATTAATCACATACCTAATTCTGCTCTTGTAGGCACTTGCCCAATTGCTAAGCACAGACTTGTCCACCACTGTCTTCATTATGCTTTTTCAATCATATTTGCATTTAAATGAGCAACCCAAGACAAATCCCTTTTTCAAACAGGACTAAACACAGATTAAAACCTTTCTCATGAGTCACCTCTGGCAGAGGGACCTTCCCCACTAAGAAACCACCTCCATTGGCTGAGGGGCTCAGACAATACATCATTCTCCAAGACAGCAAAACATACGCAGTTTACATCCCAAACTCCCATGTTCCCCTTCTCCAACAGAGTAATAGTGCTCATTTAAATTGTACCAGCTAACAGTAACGATCCTTCGTGGTGGGTGAATTACAGCACAAACAGAACGCCTCACCTTATGTGCGCTGGGTCTGCTGTAATACAGTGGCTGTGGGTGCTGCTGGCTTGGGGGGGCTGCCTCTCGGACAGTGTTTCCAGGCTGGGGTTTCCCAGGTCTGGCTATCGTTAAGTTCACCCTTTCTCCGCTAGCCTGGAGAAAACACACACATGGGCACAGGTCAGGAATGCGACTCCACAGGGTGGAAGTTACGGGCAGAATAATCTCTGAAGGACTTAGCGCTGTGCTACAGCCTCCACTGGGCAGTGGCTGCAAGGACCAGCAGTGTCGGGGGAAGGCAGCTCTTTTCAGAGGTAATATTTTAAAACTTCTGCATTTGAAACGCACACACACACACACAGCTCTGGGACAGGCCCTCCCCAACCCCACCTCTAAAACAACCAAGTCGAAACAGTCAAACTGCCCTGCTCTCATCTGCTCATGACTTCTTGAAGGGCAATTTTCTTTTAACACTTCTGTGCCCCTTCAAGACTGGCCATGGTACTGCCAGGGAGGGAGCAAAGGAAATACGACAGAAAGGAAAACCAGATTCAAAACTTGATTAGAATCATTATGACTTTTGAAATAAATTTCATGGTGGCTACTTTGGAAATAATAATCAATGAAACTATGCATGGCTTTGTTTCTGCTATAGGTTTGAGTCAAAATAGGACAGCAGCTTGAACAGTCCAAAATGAATGATTTTAGAGATCCTGTATAGCAAAATTACTATTCTACACACACACACACACACACACACACACACACACGTACACACACACACACTGTGTGTATATGTCATACACACACATTCTTGAGTGTTCTGGTAAATTATTTTAGAGGTTTATGACTACGTTTTAAATTCAGAGGTCCATTATCTATATATCTACGTTTTAAACATAGATTCACATTTATAGTATATTTTTAAAATACTCTCTCTTACTTAATATTTGCTTTCAGTTATTTTATCTTTGCTTTTAGTGTACAGGCCTAATTTATTTGATGCTGACTCTTGGTATGAGCACCATTCCGAATTTTATTATTATTCCTGTGGGAAAATAGGATAGCCTGCTTTCAAGGAATTGTGGTAGAAAGAAGGGACTTCCCCCATAATTATACTCAGTCATGTTCAGAAATCACTCTATTTCTAGTTCTTAAATGGGAAATAAGTGATAACTAATTTTAAGGCCCTACTGAAAATCATTTGCTTATTCAAGCATTTTGTTAAACTAAATAGAGTTAGACAAGTTCTTTAAAATAACTGTAAGAACAACAGTTAATATAAAGGCCAGACTTCCAAAGCAGTGTGTGGGGACTTGATCTGAAGGGTAAATACCAAAGCAGAATAATCAAAGTGCTGATATTTACAATTCTGACACTTCAGATTATTAGAGTGGCAAAACACGCCCAGATTATGGAGTGGCAAAACACGCCCTTTATGATTTTATTTCAATGTACCAGATCATTTTCATTACTGCTTAATACCTCATTACCACCAAATACTCCATCATCAGTTATTTCAACTTTCCTGGAAAACTCCTGCTTATGCAAACTTTAAATGAAAACAGATCTTGATCTTTCTAGATTGCTTAAAAGACAACATTCTGCACATGTGAAGGAAATAGGTATTTAGATTTTTCAATGATGGACCAATATTCAGGTTTAGGCTAACTTCAAAACAGAGTGTATGTCTAATACTTCAGGGTTTCATACACAGCAAAAGAGTTTTGTTAAAATCAAGTTTTTTTAAATGTAGGATGCCCAAGTGACAATACCCATAATTCATAAATAAGTAGCTTGCCTTGTTGCTGGGATTTTAATTGATATGGTCTGATCTTTCTGGGGGAAGTTTAGCAATATGTCTTAAACTTGAAAACAAAACATAAGTTATAGTATACAATGTGCCTACTACACAGCTATTAAAAATCATGGTGTGAATCTATACTTATTTTCATGATAAGTAGTCTACAACACACTGTTGATGTAAAGAAAAAGGTACAAACTCAGAATTTACAAGATGAGTGTAAACGTGTCCTATTTATGTATGGACAAACACATGAAAAATGTTTGTAATGATGTTCTCCAAAGCATCCATGTTGATATCTTGGGGTGTTTGGATTGAATGTGATTTTAACTTCTTTCTTTATTTTCTATATTTTGTCTTCATGATTCTTATTTTTAAACATGGAGTATGTGTTACTTTTATAATCCAAAAACAATAAGACTTTTATTTTCTTGCCACAAAGAAACTTAATTTCAGTGTTCTTGTAGCTTGGGGAAAATTATAACATAAATAATGATGGAAATAGTTAACTATTTGGATGATAAAAATTTAAATATACAATATATAATCATGAAAAATGTTAAATATATTTTCTAACTGTGTGTCTATACTTCCCACGTTTTGGTTAGAAATTCAGTGAGGACCACCTACCCACTTAGGAAGCAGAGCGTTTTAGCACTGCCCGAAGCAGAGTCGTCAACCTGTTTCTATCTCACTGTCTTCTCAACGCCCGTTTCCTCTAACAAACCCCATAACTATGTCAACCATCTTCTTTTCCCTCTGCCCCTCCCACAAATCCCGACTCCTACAGGAAGAACTTGTTTTTATGGGTGCAGCAGCTGGCTGGTGTCCACAGGTAAAGGTCCAAGGGCTGCCTCTGGTTTCAAGGAATTCTGAGGCATGTGATTTCCTTAAACCTTGAGTCCACCACCCGAGACCAATGACTGAATGTCCTCTCTAAGCAGTATGGTTGCATGTGTATGTGTGTACTTCCTTAAGGCTACACTGACCCAAAACCTTCACAAAGAGAACTGGGACTTGGGTTTTCCTACAGTCTTAAATTTTCATTGTTATTTGATTCTGTGTAGTGTCCACACTGTTTAGTGACCATCAACCTACTTGAATTCCTGATGCTCAATTATACGAATGCTTAGCTTCCTTTATAGTGTTTTGTTGTGTTTATTTTAAAACAAACACGACATCTTTGATTCACGCCAATCACTGCAGGAGATACCCATGTCGGGTATGGGCCGCAGTGTGCTGGAAAAACTGCAGACCTTCTTTGGATGGTTTCCTAATTTACCTGCTTTTAATGCTCTTACTGAAAACATGGTTTTTCTCTAATAACAGGGGTACTAGGAGGACAAATGTTATGATACGTTTGAAATGCTTTAAACTCCTTAAAAGAAAAAAAAGGCAACATGGAGATAAGAGTTACTCTTAATTAAAAAATGACTTTCCCTGTTTTTACGGATACGGAAGTGAAGGAGAAAAGACAGCAGGTACGTCACAACCTTAGTGATCATGGCTCCGTGGAGCCTCACTTTTTTCACGTGTTAAATGTGAACTCTGCCACCGGCTACGTCTGGTACTAGACGGAGCCTAGGGGGCAAGTGAGAAATGCATGTGAAGCTATATAGCCTTTACTCTATAAACAACCGGCCTCAATGTTCACGGTACCATGTTCAGAAAGAATTCTATCTACAATGAAGTTCCACTACTGTGGATTTGGAAGAATTTAGATAGCCATGCATGATTTCCCCATGAAATACAAAATGTGCCAAGCAGTCTTATGTGATGGGCCAATGGAAACAAATTTTGACATATGGCGACGAGGCCAAGCCTCTGGAATGCGGGTCACCTGAATGATCTGGGCGGCCAGCTCGGGAGTCCCGTGCTTTAGGTCATGCCCATTGATGGCCAGCACACGGTCGCTGCTGCTGAGCCTCCCATCCTGTGCGGCCAGGCCCCCTTCCAATAGGTCGAGAATGAAAACACCCGGCTCATCAGTCCTCCGCACGAGCTTAATGCCGAGTTGTTCACCGGAGTCGCGCTTATGGAGCGCCACGTGGAAGACGTCTTCTCGTGGCGAGGTCCCTTCAGGATGGCTGTGCGCTCGGTTACCAAAACGTCTCTCGCGAAGCACAGTGAGATGCAGGGTGCTGCAGGGCTGTGAAAGCACAGCTCTGGCATAGTTGTGGGACACATTGCTGATATCGTGGTTGTTGACCTAAAATACAAAAATTGCGACCCAAGGGTGACCATCTTTTATTTTCTCAATTTGTAGAAATGTTTATATAACATTTCCCAAGGAAATCAACACTGAAAATGATATACAATCATTATTTACAAAGAAAACCACTCTAAAGACATTTTAAGATACAGTTCCTAAAATTCACTTACAATGACTGGCATTACATAGCAAATAGGAGCGAGGAGCCCAGGCTTTAATGATAGTCTCGAATTAGCATCTTTGGTTCTGCCACGTACTAGCCTAATGACCTTGGGCAAATGATAGAAGCTGTTTGAGTGTGTTTCTTCATGTGCAAAGCGTGTTCTTACCTACTGCCTAGGCTCAGGAAGACATGAATAGACAACGTCAGCCTATGGAGCATGCTAGTGAAATACTAGTTCTAGCGGAACAGAAACTGAATTCTGCTGGATTACAGACCTGCTTTTCCAACTGAAATACTTAAGCTAGAGAAAATAAACAGTTTTAGTTTAAGACAAGTGGCACATATCACCTGATTTTAGATTGGTGACTTCTACTTTAAACAAAGCAGATAATCATAATTTCATTCTAATTCTTTTGCACACAAATGTAGTACGTATCTAATACAACACACATAATTCAATACTCAGAACATTGATTTAGTACACCACAGAACCTTGAAAGAAATATAGTGAGAGATGATCCTTGGACGTGGAGCATCACTAACAAAACATACCCAGCATCAGTTATTCACCTAGTTAGAGGAAGAGATGAGCACAATCCTTAGTATTTATCACACTTAGAGTTCTTCTCTTAATCTGTCTGAGAGGAAAGCAAGGGACACACCAACATGCTCTGTCTGTGGGTGATGTCTGTGATCTTCCACCGCCGGTCTGTGAACCGGGTCGGGTCTGGTCTGCCAGACATTTCCTGACAGTCTGTGAAACAGTTTAAATCACACTGAAGTACATTTATTCTTCTCTTCTGAATGCATCCTGGGAAGACGACAATATTTCACAGACCGGCAGGGACCAGACCCAGTCAACGACTGGTGGTTGAAAACCACAGATTACGTGACAGGCTCTGGGGTCAGGTGTTGGTCATCACCTAAAATCCTTACAGTTTTTTTCACATGATTCTTTGTTAGGCAAGGCCTCTCCCTTCCTATTTGTCTAGGGGTGATAGCTTTGAACACTACCGACTTGAATTCTGTTGATTTTGGCCTGTTGACATCTATTGAAATTCAGTCATCACATTCATCCAGGTCACACATAAACTGGCTCTTTTCCCAAGTTCACATCATCTATGTATTGGTAGCCATCCCTGTCCTGATGCAATGTTGAATACGGAATTAAGAACAGAACTTTAAGAAAGTTTTCTTCTAAGAAAACCAGCCTGATGTGAATTCATTAGATAAAAATCATCATCTATGGCTACCTATCTCTAGGTTCATATTTTTTCACCTTATATTCAAAAAGATCACAGATGACTTTGCAAATGCCTGGCAGAAATCCAGCTGCAGCCGTGTGCAATTACGTAGCTACATGCCACCTGTGTGAAGTAGGTTGTAGAATATTCCACAATTAGCAAAAGGTTTTTCCTTCATGAATGCATGGTTGCCAATGAAATTCAGAAAAAGCAGAGACCAAATAAAATACTGCTTCTAGACTTTGTAAAAATATCACCAGCTAACTCTATCACATTTTTGGCTAAATATGTTCTGTACCAATGAAATAGACACATGACTATAATGACCTTCTTTCAAAAACAAAATTCCTAAATCACTGATGACTCAGATCAAATTGAAAATACCTGTTCTTCATAATCTAAAAGATTTTTATTTCTAATGATATTGATATAATTATAATACCAGTATTTATTTTCCTTCAAACAGCTCAAAAGGCTACAAAGGCCCTGCAAAGAGGCCTCTTTTGCAAAGAGGTTTCTTAATAGAATATACATACATTTATGCATGTATGTATATGAGTATGCACACACTTCTGCGTGTGCATGTGTGTGTGTGTGTGTGTGTGTGTATAAATAATAATGTGGGAAAGGCAAAGACACACATTGTTACTGCATGTGGTTTGGTAAAATAAAAGTATGGGCTAGCTAGCTCTTCGGTCTATACATAAACCATCTTAAAGATTCTTAAGGTATTTTCAAACTGGCTCACTGCATTTATGCCATGGTTTATACACAGTTGAAGATAACATGGTAGTAAATAATACCAAGCAGAATTCTTTCTGAGTGTTTACTGTTAAGTCACCAGAAATACTTCGCTACACTTGAGTTCCTAGATGTTTTTTCTTATTCACAAATAGTTCTTGTCTCTCCTTCCAGAAGTTGTCCATTCTTTTAGCTTCGCCTGTCACCCACACTTGTATGATTCAAATATCTAGGCCAGTGTTCACATCAACTCCAGTCCTGTACAGCAGAATTCTTGCTGTCCTCACCCCCTCAGTCTCAGCACGTCCTCCCTTAAAGTGGCATCTAGTCCCAAGCTAGTTCTTTTCTGGGAATAGCTATTTCCTCTTAAAGACCATCTCAAAGAGAAGCAAGTGTATGAGGGTAGTAGCATCAAGGGTTAGACTACTTGTGGGAGAGAGTGCCTTAGGGGGGCCAACAAGAGATGGCTATGATTTCTGAATTCCACCTTAAATTCTATGGTATAAATTATAGGTAACTCGTGCTGCATGGTCTGTCTTTTCCACATTTTAGTGATCAATGCAGCGAAGGATAAATCAGACAATGGAGGTAACGGATGGTAAAACTGAACTCGGGATAGAAGTCACTGGGATAAGAGGATGTTAGCATGGCCTAACATGGCCAGCCACGGAGTCCCAAGCCAGAAAAGTGGGACTGAAATTATGCCAGGGAGAAAAATAGTATGTTCCATGTATATGGAGAAATAGGAGAAATTAAAGATAAATTCTGATCTGCTCTGCACATAAAAAGAGCAAATCTTACCTTTATATATTTCAGGTTCCACAGTCCCACAGTTTTCTAAGTTTTAAATTTATAAATAAGAATAAAAGTGTTCAAATTAACAGAATAATTAAAATTGATACCTGAAGAATCTGGTCTCCAGCAAGGAGTCTTCCGTCTCTGGCGATTATCCCATCCCGGTAGACTTCCTGGATAACGATGTTAATCAGAGGCGTTTCGTTGCCACCCACGATACTAATCCCTAACTGAATGTAAGGGTTAGAACGGTGGATTTCAATCGTGGTAATTTCACCTTCTGGTAAACCAGGCGGCTGCTGTGTGGCTGCCGAGATAAAAGTGAGAGAAAAACAGATGGAAAGAAAATCAACGTTTTGTATTTTGATGTTTTTCAGGTAAATAAGTAATTTTATGCAAATAGATGACTAATAACTAAGCAATACCACTCATAAGAAAAGCAGAATGACAAAAAATAGCTGTATGTTATCAGGAGATGACCAATAGCTACTATGTATTAGATCACTGGGGATGTCACAATGACTTGATAAAGAAATACTAAGAGACTGACATCCTGTCGTGACTGGTAAGAGAAAGTGTGAACCATGAAACCTTGTAAATAATGCAAGGCAATATAAAGAAAAGACTAACTGTGGTATATAATCACTACAGGTGTTGACTGAATAATCACATCAACTTCTAAGAAGCAGAGGGTCTTGAGCCTTAGGAGATGAGACAAAGCTGTAGCTGCAGCTGGGAAAAATTGAAATTTGTAGTAAACGTTGGAATTTGTAAGAGAAAAATCAGATTTGAAAGTATATGTAGGGTTAACTATCAAGATATGTCCAAGATCTAGGACATAAGGCTTTGTCTGATCCTAGCAGGTTGTACAGTAAGATTAGTGGGTGCCATCAGACAAGTGCAAACATCAGATGTGTGACCTTGGAGCCAGACATATAATCACCCATGTCCTGGCTGTACAAGTGTGACCAATTAAAAAGTAAATCTCATAATTCTGTTATAAGCATTTAATCAGTTAGTACATAAAGTGCTTAATCAGTTAAGAGTAAGCACTTAATCTGAGGTGTTGTTTTTGATGTTCTTGATATCGATTTCTTAGTGAAGAAGCAACAAACTTTTGAAGACAAGAGCGAACAAGAAGCAGCATGTTACTGACTAAGGATTCATGGATCACAATAGCAGAGGGGTGGGGTAAGAGTCACGTTCTGTTTCTAAAATGCAAACTATGAGGACTGGACACTTAAAAGGGTGAATCAGGTAGTATGTAAATCATAGCTCAATAAAATTATTTTTTTAAAAAGGAAAAAATGCACACTGGAAACTAGTATCAAGTAGTGGGAAGGAAATGTCTGATAGGAAGACAGAGAAGACCAACGAAAGAAAGACGTCAATGGCACGTACTATCGGCAACGGCGCTCTCCTCGAAGGCAGGGTTGTCCAGGCCAGGCTCCTCCGTCCATGCAGGAAGCGATGCTGAGGTCAAATTCCGCTCAGGGGGCACTGTGCCTGTCCCCGAACAGTCCGTTTCTGGTGACAAAGTACCTGGCAGATCTATTATGGTGGTTCCATTTTCATTCTCAAGCTCTGTCTGGGTTTTACTAGTTTTCCTTCTCTCCAGGGCAACTCTCCGCTGAGAAGCTCCAGGGCACCTAGACAGAGCATCCGGCGGTTTCCAGATGAATTGAAAGGAAAAAATGAAGTCATTAATGGCTTGTACCACAACAGAATGGCAATGACTTCAATGCAAGAAGAGCCTAGAGGTGCCCACGAATGGTACATAATTCTGATCTTATCCTCCACTCCAACTAAGTTCTTACTGGCCCACACAGCAAGTTTAAAACAAGCCACTGGCACAAACAATGGTTTGGTATATATCTCAAAGAATACCTCAATAAAAAATTGTATTGGGATATGTACTAGTACCAGAAACACACACACTAGTATGGTACACCAGCATGGTTGTCTCTACACTGCAAGAATTATTCTGAAATCTTGATTACAGAACCCTTTTAACAAGTTGAATGGCTTAACCACAGGAGTGGAAACCGGCAGTCCTCTTCCTGAGCAAGCCCTTGCATCCTGTCTTAGACTCTCAGTGCCACTCTTGCCTCCCACTCACTCTCGTGGGCCATGTTATGCGTTCTATTCATTAGTGGATAGCAATACATTGGAAGCTTTACCACTTGCAGGAAAACACAGTGAAGGCCCCAAAAACATTGATAGACATGGAAGGAGAGTAAAAAACAAAACAAAACAGTATCTTCCTTGTTTGAAAAATCAGAATTGCAATAGTGCAATTACAGACATGCTATGTAAGTCAAAGAATATATTCCAAGTACTTGGGAAACTTGCATAAGCACCAAGAAATAAAAACTGTTAACTTATTTGTTTTTACTTATCTAAGCAAACAGAAAGAGCAGACAAGTGCTTGTTTAAACATTTAAATAAAGTTTTTATACACAGCTATTAGAAATGATGTCACGGTGTCCGTCCCTTTCCCTCTGACACTGGACAATGTGACTAACATCCGGTGTGAAGAGAGGGCAGGGGAGAGGATTAGAGGAGGACTAGACACACGTCTAGAGCCCCACAGGCCTCAGGCACCACACACTCTCCTGGTGGTGAGAAGGATGTATAGAAAGGCGGGGTAGGGCGGGGAACAGTATTGTGTTTCAAATGACACTATTTTTTTAGATGTAGAATATCAACAAAAATAAGTGTAGAATTAAATTCAATTAAAATGGAAAGCTATCCCTGAATTATAAAAGTATTAAATTTTCCCTTAAGAACTAATGATTTGAATCCTGGATTTCAAGTTCTTGAAAAGGATCCTTACAAAGTTTCCTTACTCAACTGTCTCTTACTGCTCGTGTGCTCCCTGTCTTGTTAAAGGGACAACTGACTTTCCTCTCTGCACTGCTGTGCAGCACCCAGGGGATGTTCCTACAAGGGCCTGACAAATAATTCTGAAAACTGTATCACTGAACTAACTATTTTTGTCAGGTAAGCAGGTTTAATTAGAAATGCGTTTTAAAAATATTGTCTTCCAATAAAAAAAGAGATAAAAACTGGATCATAAAAATATTTGTGACTAAATTTATAGGTAAAGATTTAATTCCTGAAAATATATCAATCATATACAAATATGTACATGGGCAATAGCTCAATGGAAAATACGAACTAGAAACAGGAAATGAAGAGGAAACACAAACAGAATGTGATTAGCCTAGCTAACAACTGAAAAAATCCTACAAACTCCATAACTGCAAAGCCTGTTTTATAATTGCTAAACATGCAGAAATAAATTTTAAAAAGAAAATCTAAAGTTGTTAGAGAGGTAAAGAAAGAGGTACACTTCAACTCCCAATGGGACAGCAAATTGCTAACAGGAACTAAATAAAGGTATTTTAAAATGCTATCATGTGAAAATATGAAAGTAAGATCTCAGGCAGCATTAGAAGGTTAGAGAGAGAAACTTCAGAAACGCCCATATTTAAACTAGATGGACCGGCTGAGTAGATTGAGATAGAACAACTAGACATGAGGAGGTGATAAGAGAAAGACTTCAAAGTAACCAAGGGAGACAAGAGTGTCACCAAAGGAAAGAGTGGCCAAAAATGCAAATGCCACACAAGGGACAAAAGAGATAAGGACCAAAAATCGTTAGCTTGATTAGGAAATCAAAAGGTTATGGAGATGTTAGAAAGAACACTTTTGGTGGTAAGGGCAAAAGCCTGTCTATTATCAGCATTTCTGCTAACGCAATGCACGCCTGGACGAAAACTGCACACCAGAGATTCCAGGGCTTAAGGGAAAATGAGGATTGGGAAAGACCGTTCAACACCTGTGCATCTGGTTATGGGAAATGGCTGCTAATAGGGATGGTTCCTTTTCGGTGTCAAATACGTTCTAAAAATTAGATCGTGATGATGGTTACACATTTCTGTGAATACTCTAAAAACCACTAAGTTGTACACTTTAAAAATAAGTGAATTTTATGGTAGGTAAAATATATCTTGATAAACTGTTTAAAAAAAAAAAAAAGACTGTAGGGAATGAGTAGGTCAGAGCAGGCCTGGGCAGAGAACTCACGACCAGACATCTCAAAGCAGTCATTCCTCAAGTCTGCAAATGCTCGGAACCGAAAGAAGGGAAGAAACTAACATTTGCTGGGTGTCTAATTTGTGCCAGTCACTGTGGAAAAACCTTTACATACAGTACTTCGCTGAATGCTTACAACCACCCTTTTATTCCCATTTTACAAACAGGAAACTTGAAACTTAACTAAGGTGACATCACAAAGCTGTTACATTGCAGAGCTAAAGTCCAAACAAACTCAGATCTGATTTCAAAGACGTCTGTTCTTTCCACTGTGCCATACTAAATTCATTCTTAGGGAGTTCTTTTTCTAGGCCTTAGAAAAAACATAAAATTGAATTTTTCCCAGAAACTTGTACCTATGAAACACAATCATAGAATGTTAGAACAAGAAAGGTCTTGGTGATCATTAAAAATAAGCCAAAATTACAAAAACCTACACACCTTATTAAGTGGGGTCTTTGATAATAACATAAACAGCAACTGGCACCAAGGGACAGAACCTGGATTACTCAAGCAGTTAACTCAGGACAGAGGGAGGCTAGTGTAGAGGATATTAACAGCGAGTCACAGTAATAGAAAAGAACTGCATGCAGCATTTAACTAGGTCAGGGCAGGCGTGCGCTCAGACACTGCAGGGGGAAGCGGAGCTCCCAGGCAGCCGGTGCCCTGAAAAGGGCACTGGAGGCACTGTGACAGGCCAGAGGCAGAGGGCTGTCCCTCCCCAGGGAGGGGGCTCTGCAAGCAGGTGTGTGTTTACATTTGCTTAACTAAAACAAAAGGCTCTTGCAGCAGCCAGAGCCAAACCAAGGAACTTCTCCCTTCCTGCTGAAGGTTATACTTGCATTCCCACTATTCTGGCTCTCCTTACAGAGGGAACTTTACATGTGAACTAATTGGATTTATGACACAGTGGCATCATCCCCAATAATAATATAACAATGGTTCACATTAGGAAACAACAGAACACACTACATTATCAGCAGTATTTTTAGCATTAGCAGTGGTAGTGTTGGCACCAGTAGTAGAACTAAAATAAAATGATGCATGGTTAAGTGCCAATACAATGCCAGGTACTTAATGAAACTCAAAGAAGATGAGCATCTTAGAACCAAGAAAAATGTTAAAAATAGTAATGAATTAAAATACACAGGAAATCAATTCAAGTGATGTCAGTGAAAACGGTAGATTAAGGGTATCTGAAAAGCCACCCCTCTATAAAGCAATGCAAACACTGGCAAAAATTGATAGACTCAACTATTTCTGAGCTCTGGGAATTAGCAAGAGTTGTGCAGCAACTTCCGGAGTGCATGTATTCACAAAAACGGCTGAATTTCAGTAAAAACAGTGAGCTCTGTGGCATCTGAACTTGCCCTGTTCCCAACCCCACCTCCCCAACTCCTCAAGAGCCCAGAAGAACAATGGCCCACAGTCACAGAGCAAACGAGTTTGGCAGCCACTGCAGGGGTAGAATGCAGTGTGTTCGCAACCCCATTCCTCGAAAACTGTCATTAACTGACCCACTGTTTCCCCAGAAAAGCCCACTTGCAAGGCTGTCTTTATGTAACCTGCCTTGGAGCTCACCTAGTGTAAACAGCCTTTTCACTGCGGCCACTTGTTATAAATAAATAAATAAATAAATAAATAAATAAATCAGAGGCAATTGTTTAAGATCATGTTTGCCTGAGGTGGGCAAATAAAAGGCTAATCAAAAATTTTAACAGGAAAAGCTAGGGAAAGAAATGTCCATAGGGTTTCTGATATGTCCAGGCTGTGTGCAGGCATAGGGAACAACTCAGAAGGCACTAACTCCCACCTCTGGCTAACACTGACACCCTGTCAAAGCAAGAAATGAAGGCTAAGGAAGAACTGTCAACTGCCTGAGTATTGAAGGCGTGCCTCACCACGCACACAGAGCCCCTTGGGAAGACTGGGATATTTATTGGTTATAGGCATTTAAGGAATTCTCTGTCCAATCACTAGCTGACCAATAAGCTGAGCAGAGATTTTGCAGAATTAGTTTAAAAATGTCACTGAACAAACAAACAGCAAACAGCAATAATAAATCTCAGAGCGGGAGGAGAATCTGATTTCCAGAGTTGCCACATTATATTATTTAAAATGTCCAGTGTTCAATACAAAATTTAAAAACATGCAAAGAAATAACTGAGTATGTCTCATACACAGGAAAAATAGCAGTCACCAGAAACTGTTCCTGAGGAAGCCCAGACATTGGCCTTACCTAGACAATGACTTAAATCAGGTATTATAAATGTGTTCAAGAAACAGAGGAAACCATGTATAAAGAACTAAGGGAAAATATGAGAATGATGTTGTACCAAATAAAAATATCAATAAAGAAATAAAGAACCAAATATACATTCTGAATGTAAAAAGTACAATAAATGAAATAAAGAATTCAAGAGCAGATTTGAAGAGGAAGAAGAAGAAAATCATCAGTGAACTTGAAGATAGGTCAATTGAGATTATGAGTTTGAGGAACAGAAAGAAAAAGAATGATAATTAAAAAGATGGATAGAGCCTCAAGGAACTGAGGGACACTATCAAGAATATTAGATATGTAGAATGGGAGCCCCACAAGGGGTCAGAGAAAAAGGGGCAGAAAAAAATATCTGAAGACAAAATGACCAATATCTTCCCGAGTTTGATGACTCCTGAAAGCAGCAAGAGAGAGCGTCTCATTGCATGGAAGTGATCCTCAGTAAGGTTGAGGTTGACAGCTGATTGTTCTTCAGAAAAATGGAAGCCCGAGGCAATGGATAACATATTCACACTGCTTGAGAAAAAAGAGACTCAATCAACAAGTCTATATCCAGCAAAACTATCCTTCAAAAAATGAAGTGAAGACATTCTTAGATAAACAAACAAACAAACAAAAAAATATATTTTCAGAAGACCTGACCAACAACTAATACTGAGAGAAGTCTTTCAGGCTGGTATGAAAGGACCTTAGACAGTAACTCAAATCTACAAGAAGAAATAAAGAACACTGTGTAATGGTAACTACACAGTTAAATATAAAAGACAGCACAGAAATATTTTTTGGTTTGTAACTTTGTTTTGGTCCTATCTGATTTAAAAGATAACCACACAAAGTAGTAATTACAATTCTGTTTTGATGGGCATACAATGTATAAAGGTGTAATTTGTATGACTCTAACAGCACAGATGAGGGGAAAGGAACAGAGCTTTACATGAGCTAAGTTTTTGTATACCAGTGAAATTAAATTGGTATGAATCCAAACTAGTTTAATATACATTACAATGTTAATCATAATACCCAGTACAACCACAAAGAAAATAATTTCAAGAGAAAAAAATATAGAAATTACAAAGGAATTAAAATAGCACACTAAAAAATATCTGTTTAACATAAAAGAAGGAAGAAATGGAGAAACAGAAACTTTACCAGTAATTACATCAAATATAAATGAATTAAACATTCCAAAAGTCAGTGATTGGCATATAGATTAAAAAAAAGAAACATGATCTAACTATATGCTGTCTTTAAGACACATATTTTAGATACAAAGACACAAATAAGTCAAAATTAAAAGAAGAGAAGATATATCATGCAAACAGTAACTTCAAGAAAGCTAAGTGGGTATACTAATTTCAGACACAATAGACTTTAAGACAAATGTTGTTTCTAGTGACAAAGAAGAACATTTCACAATGATGAAAGGTTCCCTCTGTCAAGGAGCTGTAACAATTATAAACACAGCTAACAACAGGCTCTCAAAGTATATGAAGTAAAAATTACAGAATTAAAGGGAAAAATAGACAATTCAACTACAGTAGTGTAAGACTTCAATAATGGAAAGAACAATTAGACATAAGAACAAGAAAGAGACTTCCATCACACTGTAAAGGAAGCAGACCCAGCAGACAGAGAGAGAATGCTCACTCCACTAATCGACTGCAGAATACACAGCAAGCATTTTCCAGGGTAGACCGTGTGCAAGGCCATAGAAAAAGCCTCAATAAAACGGAAAGGATGGAGTCATACACAGCATGTTTTCCAATTACAATTCATTAAAAGTGGGTCAAAGACTCAAATGGAGCAGCTGAAACTATAAAAGTCTAGAAGAAAATATAGGTATAAACCTTTGTGACTTCGAATTAGGCAAAGGTTTCTTAGATATGACACCATAGGCCCAAGGAAACAAAGGAAAATAGATATACTGGATTTCAAAAAAATTAAACTCCTTTGTCCTTCAAAGGAGAAAGAAAAGTAAAAAGACAACATATAGCATGAGAGAAAATATTCTTGCAAATCATGTATTTAATGAAGATCTATTACGCAGAATGCTCACAACTTACAAAAAGACAAACAATCCATTATAAAAACAGACAGATGATGTTGAGCATCTGTTCATGTGCTTACTGGTCATTTCAATACCTTCTTTGGAGAAATTATCTATTCCAATCCTTAGCCCACTTTAAATTAGATTATTTGACTTGTTATTGAATTGTAAGAATTCTGTATATATTCTGGATACTAGATTGCACATGTTTTGCAAATATATATCTGCTTTTTACATTATACATGAGAAAAGAATACCGGTAAGAACGTGCTGAACACAAACTTCCCTCCAAGTTGAAATGTGAATTGAAAAGTACAATTGTGTCTCCGCCTACCCTGACCCCTACAGGCTTCAAAGCCCCTTGATGAGCTAGAAAAGCTGTCAGCATGGAAAAGGACTTCTCTAAAGTTTTTTTCCACTATTGTACACACTTTTTACAATACTGGTAAACTGTCAGTTTTTTTAAGAGGAAAAGAAAAATAATTTTGAAATGCGCCCTAAACTAGGACATAAATGTTCAATTTAACAACAACAAAGACTTACAGTTCCATAAGCTTTAAATGTTAAATTACTGATGGTGAGGCACAGATGAGGGGCAGGGCAGTGGATGGTGCTTGGCAGAATTTCACTAAGTCATTACTAAAATGCTATATGCTTGGTACAATATATAGAATATGTCTTAAAAGCTTTATTTCTCCTTTCAAAGATGGGCACTTTCCCATGTCTTTTAAAATTTTTCACTGTTTCACTAATATATATATCTAGTAAAGAGTAGAATTTCATTCAAACAGGGAAGGTAATTTAAAGTAAAAATTATCAGATTTATGCAAAGTAATTTTAATGCTGCACTTCTACTAATAATTAACAGGAGTTCCAAATCCTGAACATTCAAGAACAAAGACACTACAGTGATGTAACTTTCATACAGTTAATCACTGTTGCTGGTACTGAAAGTCTATGAATTTCAATGAAAACTACCAATTTCTAACGAATGAGTGAAGTTATGTGCAGATACCACAGTTGTAGTAATCATATTCTATGCCTCATGGCGTCACTCTCGCTGCTTATTTGTGTTGGTTTTAAAACATGGCTGCAAATATTTTCACCTTCTCCCATCACAAAGTGAAGCCCCTGTCCCCTCCCCTTGAGTCGGGGTGGGCTGCTTCAGAGTAATAGCATGAGGGACACTGTGTGTTGTCGAGGCTACATCATCGAGGCCACACAGCATCTGCCTTATTCACAGGAACACTGAGTGCCATGTGAGAACTTTAAATACCCTGAGGCAGCTGTGCTGGAGAGGCTGCCATGCTGGAGAGGGTGCCATGGCTGGAGAGGCTGTCACACTGGAGAGGCCACCTTCAGGGTCTCCTCACCGACAAGTCCCAGCTGAGCTCATGTCTCTAGTTTTCTCCATCGAAGTACCAGACATGTGAATAAAAACACCATCTTGGAAGTAGCATGTCCAGTTCCAACTGTTGTAGTCTCTGGGTTTTGGCTTTTTTGAGCTATGGCCCAGATGTCACATAACAGAGACAAGCCACCCCCAGCTGGGCCCTGTCTGAATCCCTGACTCACAGAGCAGAATCAAATGCTTGTTTGATGTCACTATATTAGGGGTAGTTAGTTTTCTCAGCAATGGATAACCAGAACAGAGGTTAACAATTTAACTGAACAAACATTAGATGAGTGTCAACTCTGGACAAGGAATCCAAAGATGTAAATACGTGGTTCAGACCCTACAGGAATTTACAACTCAGCAGAAGACTGTAACCTGCTATCAGCTTGCAGAGAGGACTTAACAACTAGAGGCATATCTGGCATGTAGTAGATAATAAATAGTTGCATGAACAAATGAGCTACACATTGTTTAGGGCTGAGTGTTGGATAATAAACATTTCTACCTGAATTTCAACATTTTTAATTGAGAGACTAGAGCAAAGTCAGGCTGTTCATCACACATCTAATCAAATGGGATATAAAAATTCTATTTCATAATTTATCTTTTCATTTTTACTAATCAATAGTTACTCTTAGCTGTTTATATCAATCAAGTCACCCACCTTTTCAAATCACTTGTATTTTTCAATATATCTCTCATAGTATAGGCCTAACACACTTGGGAAATGATTAAATTAGTGGCTCAAATATGAATAAGCACACTTGGAAAATGGAACTTTCAACTGCTTAGTCTTTATCAACTATAAATGGACATTTAGAAACTCCCAAGTTTTGACATAATCAACATAAACATCTTGATAGAAAATACTGATACTTCCAACTACACACAGGCAGTCCTCAGAGACAGTGTAAGTTTGGGTCCAGATCACCGCAATAAAGCAAGTCACGCAACGAAGTGAGTTATGATCATTTTGCTGATGGAGGGTCTTCCTTCAATATGTAAAACCAAAAAAAAAAAAAAAAAAAAAAGCAACACCTGTGAAGCACACTAAATTAGCAAACCACAACAAAATGAGGTATGCCTCATTAAATTCTTACATACATGTTAGTTAAGTGAATATTCCTAAAAATTTATGAAAATTTTATTTTACTTCTATCAAATAATAGTAACCAAACTGAGACTTGAAGGTCCTCTAACATCCCATAACTGATGTTCATAAGAGTCACAAAAGAAACGTATCTCCTAAAAAGAATAGTTCTACAGAGAGAAATAAGAAAAGCAAAAGCCTAAAAGTTTATTTGAGCCAAACTGACAACATATGCAAAACTACCATAGCTTTACAATGCACAAGTGGCTTCACTTTCAAATTTAGGCCTCAATACACTTATTTGTCATTTTATGTGATTCTAACTATTCATGACATGAGTATTTATCCCTTCTGAAGGGTATCAATAATGTTAAAAGATTAAGAATTTTACCAAAGTCAAATTATAAAGCTCACTAAAGAATCAGTGAACTAAATTACTTAAGCTTTTAAAAAGCTTTTACCAGTAAAACAGAAATAACCACTAAATGTTTTAAAGTTTCCAACCCCTAGTTCTTGTTCAGTCTAGTCTGTGAACACAGAATCTTTCTAAGATCTTAGCAAATAAAATCATAATACTCATGTTCCATGTTAGGAAACAAAATGATCATTTTTATTGGCTGCGAAGTGTCCTACTGCATTGACATACTCTTGCCCTCCTATTAATTATATTGACTCCAATGTACTGAACTGTGCGCAATGCTGCAGTGAACATCTTTTTATACAATTTTTTCTTCTTTTGGATTATTTTCTTAGAATAAGCTAAATAAAAGGATATTTACATTTGCAGCTTTTAAAACAAATTGCCAAACTGCTTTCCAAAACTAATCTATCATTATATCCTGCTACCTATGTTTCTGTATTCACAGTGTTTGAAAACAGTAATGTTAAATACTATTCCATGCAACTGAGTTATTTATTGTATATCGAGCTTCTGTTTGAACACCTTTTCATAAAACCTCGTTACTTTTCTTTCTTTCAAAGTTTCTGCTTACCTGTTTTTAAGATGTGCCTCCAGGTCACAGCGTTGCATCACATCTTGGCACGCTGAAGAAAACGGACACGACACTACTAATTTGTCCAGAAGTTTATGAACGAGAATACTAGACTTCTTACACAATTTAAAGTGAAGTCTCTTGCGGTCCAATGGGCAGAAGTCTTTCTCTTGCAGGAAGTTTCTGAGGCACTTGCAGCAGAACGTGTGTCCACAGGGGGTGTCCAGTGGATGCAGCAAAGGCTGAAGGCAAATATGGCAGACGAGGTCATCGTCCACTTCATCCTGGTAGTTGTATAAGTGGTTTTCTCGTGTCCAGTGCTGCTGGCCACATTCAAAACACAGCGGATTGAAGGAGGGGGAGGAGGTCTGGTCCACGGACACCATCTCTTCACTCGTTGTTCCCATTCTGAATCAACCAAAGCAGTTCCCGTATTTTTGTATGTTAGACTTCCACTCCAGGTTTGGTTTCCTTTAATAGACAGTGATGCATGTGATAAAAACCAAGGTTTTTTCAAAACAAACCCCGCAAAAAGTAATTAGTATCCCTCAAGAAGGCCATAAGTACCAATATAAAATTACTAGTTAACTTCTTTTTGTAGTAAAAAGTTAAATTTTAGATCGGGTAATAAATTAGTCATAAAAACATAAAAATGAAATTAACTAATTTGCTAGTTGGTTAACAATGACTTACACTGCCAAGTTTATGGTAAAAAAAAGAAATTGTGATTAAAAGAAAAGATTCCATATATTATATGACGTGACATAAAAAAACAATCAATTTGTTTTACTGACTGAAATCCTCAAATAGTTCATTGCTTAATGGCTGTTTTAAAGCCAATTCATCTAATAGTATGCTAATAATGCAATTTGAGATACATAGTAACTAATACATTTGCATCGGCAATCCCAGTCTTTGTTCTTTGCTCTGACTGCATTTGTATATCGACAGGACTAAACCAAAGATTGTGTCTTTGCAATGTCGTCTCAGGGATAGTTTGGTGTCTATTAAAAGAAGGACTTTTGCTCTGTACTATGTTTGGGGAGAAATGGATTTCCAAACATGTATGATTTGAATATTCTCTCTTTATATAACACAGATTATAGAAAGATAAATCTGTATAACATATATAAATAACATGTGCCAATAAAATACTATTTCATGCCATTAAAAAAACACCCTGCTATAATTCAATTAAACAGACAAGACATGCTACAAATTTCAATTCCACCTCCTATTATTCCACATTTCCCTTTGTTCTGGCTTACTCAGAGAAGCCGTGTGTGTGTGTGTATGTGTGTGTATGTGTGTGCACGTGCGTGCATGCATGTGTGTGTGTGTGCAGGTGTGTATGTGTGTGCACATGCACGCTCTCCCACACAAGACTCTCCCACAGCCTACCCCAGTTCAGTGCAGGCCTACTAAGGAATGCTCCCCTCAGATAAGGCTTTCCATATTCCTGCTGCTTCAGCCTCTGGGGTTAAAAAGTCAACTCTAAAGGCAGCAGCTGTCTGTATTCATTGTTCTGTAAATATTTACAGTGTCTAGAATGTGCCAAACATTGAACAAGGACAGGGGAGAGGCAGGGACAGGACGGTTAAGAACAGCCATTGTTAAAGTGCAACGTAGTAAGTGCTCTGAGACAGTCATGCACAGGATGCTGTGTGAACACAGAGAAAGATGAGGACTGCCTTCTAGTTCCATTTGGCTCTGCAGCCGGAAATACTTTCAAAAGGGGAAAAAATATGAACTGCTGAGCTGTGACAGGAAGTGCTGGCCAGAGAAAAATGGAGAAAGGCATCTCAATGCTAAGTCACAGGGGCTCGAGAGTCTCGCACATTCAGGAATATGGAGCAGGTCACCCTCCGAGGCAAAGAAAATGTACTCAGGGCAGGAAAACTGTAAGACACAAGTGTCCCTGCCCCAAGGACAGAAAGAGTGGATACCACGTCACTAATAGTATTTGTTTCAATAATAAAATTCTCTGATCACATATATGTGTTTGCCACTTTATTTATTCAGTGTATTTATTAGAAAAACAGCATTAACGTGATAACAGATTAACCAAGAACTACCATGAACTGTGAGAGGGTGGGACAGGATTCAGGTGGGATGGCTGACCTCAGATAAACTGTGTTTTTAAAAACTACTTAATAAAATGACAGTAAGAGCGGCCTATGACCCAGACTCCCATCAGCACCCATATTAAGAGAGCAAACATTCCCTGTATTTTGTAGCTCCTGGCTAGTTCTTCACCCTCTGAGCATCACAACCTTTTAAAGGTCAGCTCAAAGGTCTGTGAGATTACTCCATCTGTATCAGGCAGCCTGCTGCTTCAACCCACGAATTTTACCACAGAATGTTTACGGAGGCTCATTGTCTACTCCATTAGCAAGAAAACTCACATGTGCTTTGCTCTTCTTTGTGACAGTGTGTTATTCTAATTTTTCCTTTCCTCAAGAACATAATAAACTGGAATATCTAGCCTCCCACATAATGACTAAGAAAGCATTTCTCTTAAGATTATTATGTTTTAGCTGTTTTCTAAATCTCTAAATAACTTTTAGTTCTTTCATTATTTTCATTTTATCACAAAATCTTTTCAAGAGGGAAAATCACATGTTCCCATTTAAAATGCCAAACAACTACTGCATTCTCCAGCCCTGAGACACCTCTGTTACCACAGCACAAACACTAGCTGAAAACTTACCATGGACAGTCGTGCATGTGACTGCTGACTAAAGAACTGCCAGGCCACACAGCCCAAGTCCGTAAGAGCACATACCTGGGGCTGGTCTGTGAGGGTTCGGATCCTTGCTCTGTCACTTACTAGCTTTGTGACATTACTAAATGTGTTCCCTTCTCATATGTGAAATAGGAGTAAATACTGTGTCTATCTCAAAGCACTGATATAAAGAATGGGTGTGTGTGTGCGCGCATAGCTGACACATAATAGGTGTTATATATGTTTTAGATATTATTACTCTTATTAAAGATAAAGAAACAAAAGTCTGAACAGATTTTGATTTGCCCAAGGCCATACAACTTGGTCATTACTTAGTAAAAGAAAAGGAAAATAAGTCAGTTCTTTCCTACTTCAAAATAACCCAATAGTAAATTCAGGAAATACAGGATGGAGGTAAGGTATTTCATGAAGGCCTTGGTGTGGGAGTTTTGTAAGGACAAAGGTAGCCTAATCCTGTTTTGCCAATCCCCAATTCCACCCCTCTATTCCCAATCCAGGGAGATGATTTTATTTCCCCCCTGTGCACAAGTCCACCATTAACACCTTACACTACTTCTCACATTGCTGTCCCTCACTAAACTATGAAGCCTTTATGAGCTGGATGTCCCATGGGGAGAAGCTCGATAAATGCTGAATGACCAAATGGGTGACAATATAGGGTCCAGCAGAAGTAACGCCGGACCCTGCACGTGAATGTCTTGCACAAGATGAACAGCAATTTGAACATTTCACCTAAAATGTCACCTCAAGTGTGCTTGAGTGTGATACTGTTTGTTATGATATAGAATGACATGTTTATGATTTTGTAATAAAAGGTTTGGTATAGATAACCAGTCCATAAAAAGGGGTGTTGTTTGTGGCAGACCCTATATACTTGATCACTCTTGATAAGTTTAGGTAACTAGAAATACATCTGTGTAAATGGGAGGATATGCCCACGTTTATATAAGTTTGATTTCAGATATTCAGAGCAGTTTGAAATCTTAACGTACAAGTTAAATATGTAATAGTCCTCAATATTTTCCAAAAGAGAAAATGTAGCACATTGTCTGTTTAGCAAATGTTCCAGGAATAGTAAAGAGATGGACACTCATAAATTGGCTGGGAATATCACAATCCATTTTAAATTAATATCTTGAAAAAGAGCCAGTGCAATGCAAAGGGAGTTATAAGACAGGGTTTTACTGCCTCACTCTTCCTGGTTTGTGGTACAAGAACATCCTGGTACGTCACAGACTCTCAGAAAGAATTACAGTTGTCAGTATGTGTCCACTCCAAATCTATTATTATTTTTCAGATCACTTCTCTTGATGTTATGTTTTATTCAGATTGGAAGAGTCCTCACTGGTCCTAACCTAGGAGATCCTAGGGAAAGATGGTGAGCTAAGCATTATCACCAAAGTCTGGTTAGATGGGAAAGGTCCTTTGACTCCTCACTGCCACGAGTCTAAGAACACCTCCTCGCGTCTTTCTGGCAAAGGCCTACTACTCTCATTAAGGCTCAGCTCAAACTCTCCCTCCTCTGCCCAACCCTGTCTGCCGGCTCCTGGGCACACACCTGCATTTCAGCAATGACATGCGCATGCTTCCTTCCATCATCTCACCTCTCTGAGGGTAAAGACAGCAGTCTTCTTTCTCTCTCGTATTCCCAGTTCTTGGCACATATTATGCACTAAAAAGTTTGTTCCCAGGCTCCCATTTGAGCCTGAGATGTAGAAGAGCTCTGAAATGTATGCTATAACTACATAAATATGTAAGAGAAAGCCAAGCCCATTCATGGGTGGCACTGCAAGGCAATCAACACATTGGACCCTGTCCTATGAGTACAAAGAATAACGTATCACTCCCTTGAATCTTCAAAAGTCTGAAAAAAATGTTTCCTTCTTTTACTTGATGGTATGCTACACATCATTTATGCCTTTGCATAAAGCAGTGGTTGTCAAACTTTTACAACCAAGGATCCCTTTCTCCACTCTGGACGAGCTCAGCAGTTTCTTAAACAGCAACATGCAACCACCAGGCAAGCCAGCATCCAAACTCCTGAGCACCTATCCCAGAGAAATGAAAACTGATGTCCACACAAAAAACCCATACAGCTTTCTCTGTGATGCCCAACCTAGAAACAACCCAGATGTCCTTCAATAGGTAAACAAATAAAAGAAACTATGGTACTCCCACACTGTGGACTACTACTCAGCAATAAAAAGGAATGGACAATGGATACACACAACAACCTGCACGAATCTCCAGAGAATTAAGCCGAGTGAAAAAAGCTAACTCTAAAAGGGTGCACACTGTATTGTTCCACTTACATAACATTCTTGAAATGACAATGCAATAAATCATTAAAATGTTTTAAATATTCATTTGTAAATAAAACTATAAACCCATGTTCACATTTTTATGAAAAATAACTTTTTATTAAGTAAAAAATATGGTGAGAAGAGAGGCACAGGTTTACATCTTTGCAAATCTGGCATTTCAAATCTGTTTCTCTTTTCAAGCTGTTCTGTGATCACAGGTAAAGTATCCTCTAAAAATCTCTACTGGACACTCATGAGAGAAGGAGAATGAAAAACACAGATAACATCTTAGGAAAAGGTTTTTGACCTTGTGGTTGGGAAATAGTTTTGACCTTGTGGACCCAATGAAAGAGGATAGGGGGTCCTGGATCAAACCTGAGAACAGCTGGGGCAGAAGACCAAAGGGTCCTGATGTCCTTCTTTCATAAGAAGAAGTACCAGTAATAATCAACACGACTTTTAAAAAAGACCAAACTAAGAAGGGCAAAATGCCGAGATGAGCCCACACGGGATGAGTCTGTCTTTCCGGGAATAAAGTGCTTTCTCCAGCGCTGCTTCTTCCCAGCAGAAGTGCGTCTGGGTATTCGGCTGTACTATATGAGAGCCTCCTATAAATTCTGTTCTTAAGTTAATCAAAACCACTTCCTACTGCATGTTACGAGGAAAACGATCAACAACCAGTTTCCAACCATTCCATATTTATAATCCATGCATCTCTCATTTTCCACATAAAATTACAATCCAGCACACTTACCTATTTGTCTCCTACTCCCTTTGAGCAAATAATAATATTTGAAAAACCACTTTAAAATTCTCAAGAAGCTTTTTGTAGTTACATGTACTCTATTTAATAATCTAGGAAATTAGTTAATTAAGCAAAAAACGCTAGCTAAGCCTTATTAGCGGTGGTATTTATCCAGAATGATTCTCATGGGTTGCCAAAGGTCCTTCTAATTTATTAAAATAATTTGTTTGAGTTATATATGAAGTCAGACAATTTTGCAAATTCATCCTAGAGAAAGTGCTACATACCTCACTGCTGAATATCACTATGGTCACCTTCGAAGTACTCCCCTTGGGAAGCTGTGCACTGACACCAGCACCTAGTCCACCCTTCAAAGCAATTTTGGAACTCTTTTACTGGAATGGCCATCAGAGCTTGCTAAGGTTATGACACTTTACCGAGTTGTATGTACAGTGCTGCCCACGATAAGTGTACGGTGGCAAGTTCGCAAACTAGATTTTGGGGATGACAACAGCTCTGACGGCCATTATGGAAAAAGAGTTCGAAAACTGCTTTGAGTAGTAGACTAGGCACTGGTGTTGGTACATAACTTCCCAAGGGGAGGACTTCGAAGGTGACCGTAGTGATATTCAGCAATGGGGTATGTAGCACTTTTTCTAGGATGAGTTCATGAAATTAATTGTCCAACCTTGTAATATATAATTCCTGTTTTCTATACTAAAAGAACTTCTTCAGCTTTACCAACATAATTCCATTTTGGAATTGTAGTTGTCTTTCAGTTATGTTCTAGGGGAACAAGAATAGCAACTCACACCATCCCTTAACACAAAAACAAAAACACACCTTGGTACAATTTCTATATCTAAATTAGCTCATAAAAGTAGCTGGACTGTCCTAGAAACAAGAACAAATCACTGCTTGGATGTACTGTGACCATCTGCAGTCATCAAGGCCATTAAACTCAGCAGGTGATTATCCAAATCAGTAAACTGCCATTTATCTGCCGATGACAAAGTAAACTAACAATAGTAGCTTCCAAAACCCACCAGCAATGTCTGAACAGGTGAGCAGCTCTTTTCTTATGCACTGTCCCTTACTTGTTCATGTATACCAAGAGACAGCCAGTGTCTACGTAGCTATTTTAAGTTGTCCTTTTACACAACTGCCAGCAAGGGGACACAAAGTTCTAAGAAACGCTTCCTGCTTAGCCTGATGTCACTGCACTTTCCAGTGATAAATAAACTTTAATTTAGTGAAAGAAAATGACGGCAACTAATGTTCCCACCCGCCAAAAAGCAGATGCTGGACTGTGACTTTAACACACTTACCTTATTAGTACCACTCTTCAGAGTGCCAGTTTGTTTTCCTTATATTTTCTGGAATGTTTTTCTTACTAAAAAAAAAAAAATATATGTATTTATGTTAAGAAAAATCATAGCTAACACCAGTTTTCCACATGCTATGCTCTGGTACCCCCGGGATGGGGACAGCTCAGGGACAGCTAGCGTGACCCACAGGCCACAGCACACACCACACCCATGCCCAAATGAATGTGTTCTGCAAAATGAATTGTTTTCTCGGCTTTGGTCTCTCTTTCTGCCCTGTACTTGGTGTTCTGGGAAACAGCTTGACCCATCTGACCACAGAAGGTGTGCGTGTAATCGTGCTGAAAACAAAGTCGCTCCCAGACTCTAAATGAGAGCTTTACTGGGTACACTGAGGTACCCCCAAGGAAACAGGGGGTAAAGGGTAAGAAATGAGAATGAAGAGGGGTTCCAGGAAGTCCTTTGACACTATACAGAGCGTCATCACTGTCACTGCAAATTAGACGGTTGACCAACAGTGTCGAATAGGAACAGGATATGGACGGAGACGCGGTGCGTATGTGGTAGAAGCAATTACACTCTTGCTCTTCTGGACTCCAGGCTTTCTATGAATGCCTATTATCAAGTGGCTTACCGTTTAACTATTTTAGTAATATAAAAAGTGAAATTTCTGTTATTCCACAAAGAAAATTTTTAAGAAAAAAATAGAAAAGAAAACCTAAGGCTCACAGGGTCAATACGAAGAACACTTCAGCTAAGATGTCAGTCTTCTATAGCAACCCATTGTCTCACGCTTGCTCCTAAACTGCTACTTTTTTAAAATGAAATTTTCATGGGGGGGGGGGGCACTACCTTTTCTGAAAACACTACGAAAATAAATGCACAGAACCATGCAGGTAAACATCTCACTAGGTAAGTAACATGACAAGAAGGGTTTGATAAAACAAAATCAAAGTGCTTACTGATGGCCCACTACAAAAGTCAAGGTATATATACTTTTTCAGCTGACATCTCTGCAACAAATGCCTTTACCCTTTCAAACACTGCACCACTTAAGCTCAAGACCACTAACCAAAATTAAACATACAAGAAGCTGAAGTAGTTTATAAAAAATACAACTGCTCCTTTGTGCAGGTGCAGATTATAGATGGCCAACGATAGGTAGGTAGGCAGGCAGGCAGGCAGAAGGACAGACAAGGCAATCAGCTTCTCCCTTTCAGGCTTTATGATTAAAACCATGGTTTCTACAAAACCATTCAACCGCATTGTAACAAAACAATCCCATTGAGTGTTTTTGTTTGTTTGTTTTTGGAAAAATCATCTCACTATGAGTCCTAGAAAATGACTGCCTTTTATACTAGGAACCTACCTCTTTGTTGATCAACTATGTGGTTTAAACTAAAATGTTCTTTAAAGTCATTTTCATCAAGAAGGAAGAAAATAATTAGGATTCCATCAGAACTTCATCTTGTCATGGAAATAACTCAGTAAAGAGTAATGGCTTTTAGATCAAATAGATCTGATTTCCAATCACAGGTAACTGCTGTACCTTGTCCAAATTGTGTATTACCTCTGAAACTTTCTGAACTCCAGTTTCCTTAAATGCAAAAATACTGACCTCACAGAATTACTGTGACAATTAACTGCTGAATGAAACTTGAAGCCCCTAGCAGAGTGATAATCACAGACTGAGTAGTCCTCAAATGGTAGCTATTACAATGATTAATATTGGCAGTTCTACAATTCTGCTCAGTTACATTTCACAACCAAAGTGAAAATATTAACTCCTTCTAAGGTGATATTCATAAATTAACTGAAAACAATTTACTTTTCCTCCCTCCACATCTAACATATTCTAACTGAATTTAAGGAAAATACTGCCTTTCCCCGTCCCCATTTTAGGATAAAATGGATTCACTCAACACTTCTCAAAATGAAAGACATTAATACTGTGAAGGTACAATCTACAGAGCTGATGAACACTGTAAAATGTACCAAGACATTTGCAATTAGCAAGCAGACTTGTTAAACAAGCAAGTTTTAATTCAGCATAATTTGTACCATAATATTCCCCAATAACTAAGCTTCTTAGCAAAATTTAAAGCGTACCCAACCGATGTTCTAGCGTGGTTGTACTATATTTGCTAGATCAAAGAAACTCAGTGAATATTCCATTTTCTCTTAAGTTATCATAAAGATGACTAAACTAATTTTTATTATGTTTAGCATTTCATTTTTAAAAGGAGTAAGCAAAAGGGCCATGATTTATAGTTTTTAAAAATAGTTCAAAAAATCATTTTGCCCACAGTCATATCCAGCAGAGAAAAACCTCTTCATGGTAATGTTTACACGTTTTTCAAGAGATACAGCAGAAGCCTAGAAGGATATACATGTAACTGTTATAAAGATATCCTTTATAGGGGAGTTCCCTGGTGGTGTAGTGGCTAGGCTTCAGCGCTCTCAATGCTGCAGCCTGGGTTTGATTCCCAGCCAGGGAACTACCCACTCCCCGCCAAAAGATATTCTTTATAACAGTTAACTCTGGAGGAATTGGGTGGCTGGGGTAAAGGAGTGGGAGTGTTGTTCATTTCATTAAGTATCTGTTGTACACCCTGACATTTATATGTATGAGAGTACATCATGGCAGAAGCATGGACAAGACAAAATAAAGCAGGAAGTAGAAAGTAGCCAAGTTTGGCTCCCACATAAGTGATCATAATTAGAAATCAAAGCAAACAAACAAGAAGTCCAAATCAAAAATAGAAACCATTTACAGAGCACTAAAAATGAAGCAGTAAGCCCAAGGAAATGCTTTTTCTTCAGTGCTACATCTCTGGGTTTCAAAACTAAGTAAAACAGAAGCCTAAATATTTGCAGTGGCTTCATACCACAGAAATGGCAGAAATAAATGCAGTTAAAATCGCACTATAAAGATCTTTTTGCAAAACCTATTCTGTTCAAACTCAATGAAATGTCCACTGTTGTGACACATTTCTAAGAATCAATTTAACATACAGCTGTAGTGACACCAGCAGACATGGACAAATGTGCTTTCTTGGATTTACTTCCGCTAGCACTGCTTAAGGGAAATCTGCTATTACATTCTTTGTTTCTAAAAATGCATCACAGCATCGACTGATGAGTCACAGGTCACACTCCAAATTCTTATGTACTAAAGAAAGAAGGGCACAAGTCTTACACGTCAATTGTACAGACTGTCAGGTCAGCCAAGTTACAAGTCAACAGTTCTTTGTATGATGACATAGATGAGTTTTTCAAAGAGACAAGAAACTTCAGAATAAAACTGCAAATTCCACAAGGACTGATAAAATTATGTTCCCTTATTCCCTTTCCTAATAACTGGTAGGGTTTTAATTTTTTCTTAATTCAAAACATACCAATAGCAAGTACCTCTGAGATACTGACAGGTACAAACTCAAATTGGTACTAATTCAACAAATTCCCAGCTTCATGAAAGCCAAAAGGATTTCCCCCATGCCTTGCTTCTCTTAATTCCTTCCTCATTCTGCTATTTAGCCATTTCAATAAGTAAGAAATCTCCAGGAGAAAGTACAAAAGGGCAAGAAACAAAGATGACACTGTTTGTTTCTTTGGGCCAGTATAAGTTAAAAGTTTTCCTGGTGAAGACAATCCAGTGAACTAGCTATAGATTTAATCACCAGTATAACAGACTTGAGATCTGACCACATCATCTTATTTTTCTTCCTGGCATTGGTCATTAGACTCCTCATTAATTTGCTTACCTGTTTACTGTTTATCTCTTCACCTGCCCCCCCAGCATGTAAACTCCCTAATGCAGGGATCCCTCTCGTCCAGTTCATTACTATATTCTCACCGTCTAGAACAATGCCTGGCCAAAATAGGCAATCAATAAATATCCGGTGGGGAAAAAAGATACATAATCACATCCTTAGCTATCTCAGGACCTGCAAAATCACAAAAATGCTGAAATCTGTTTTCATCTGAGACTATTTTTCACCTATAACTTATAAAAATTTTTGCCTTGCCACAAGACTCTATATGCTTAAGTTCTCCCATTTAAAGATCTTATATTTGTATTGAAATACAGTAACAACTAGAATCTGACTAGTCTCAATTTCTGAGAACAAGAACTTCTATAACTCACTTTCATATCCCCAATATCTAGAATGATACACAGTAGAGTAGATGGTCAAGTATTTGTTGAATAAATGAATTATTTTAGAAGAATTATAACTGGTGGGATTATTAATCATTTTTATTTTCTTTGCGTAGTTTAGGACTTCCTAAATTTTCTACATTTAGCATGTATTACTTCTATAATTTAAAAAAAATACAGTGTTATATATAAGAAAGAAAACCGCATGTACCCTTATGCCCTCATGTACTGGTGATATATGCAATAAAGCAAATCAAATAGATCTGTTATTTGTTTCTCAGGAATTATCAAATAGAAAAATGTTATTTAAAAGAGAAATATAGTTATTTCAAAATTAATTTAAATGTTGTTTTTAAGAACATTAAACTTTATCTTCCAGAAAGATATCCTTCCATAAATCCTAGCATGCCTAGAGAATAATTTGGTTTTTTATTAACAGAACAATTATCTTTTCAAAAATTTCAAGTAACTAAAAGGGTAATTCTTTATGAAGACATAAAGAATACTGTATTATGAATAAACATTTTTAAAACTCCTTAATAACCCATTTTGCTTTCTTCCAGCACCAAGATTGATTTAATCCCTCTGGCGAACCCAAACTTAAAGGAAACTCAGTCACACTGTCAAATTTCGAAAGACTAAAATCATACTGAACAACTTCATAACATGTAAACCTTTTATGAGAAAAAAACTTTATACAATATACATTAGTTGAAAGTTGACTTATTGGAGTCACTTGATATTTCAGGGTACTCAGACTTTATCATTTCTATATCCTGCAAAATGGATCCATTAAAAAAATTTTTAGACTTTTCTGTAAAAAGCTACCATTCCATTTTTAAAAATCCAGACTCACAGAATAAGTCCTGATAAGTCTCAATGTTATTTATTATATACTGTCAAAGGTAGAAACATCATTCAAATGTACTCCATATACCTGGAAAAATAGGTCAGAGAGCTAGAAAAATTAAACCTATTTTTACCAAACTCTGAGATTAGTCTATTGAAGTATCAATTAAAATATCCCATCTATAATGAAAGCCAAACCCTAAAATAAGAGAAATTAATGAGGTTAATAAATATTTCGTGCGAGATCTAATTGCTATGGATAGTTCTGAAATCTTATCAAATGGTCCTGACAGGAAGGTCTTAAAAGGCATGCCTGGTAACTACTGACCACGTGCACTACATATTTAATATAGAGGCACAGGACGCAATCATATGCACTATGATACCTGCTTTCTTCCCAATCATTTTATTTTGTAGCTTCAGCTACCCCTAGACTACTGATTGTTTCTATACTGGTGTTTCACAATTGTAAGAAACAAAAAGAACAGAAAAATTCACATTAGAATATACTAGTAAGCACCATTTGAGAACTGTGTCCTAGCCTAATAAACAGGACCAATCTTTCCTCCAAGTTAAAACCATTTCATATATTTCAGACCTGTCCCTCTTGTTTCCATAAGGTCTCAGAAATATGTTCAAATAATGTTTGTACCCGTATCTTACACCGTATTAAAAAACTGACGCCAAATGGATTAAAAAACTAAACATAAGACCTGAAATTACAAAACTCCCAGGAGAACATATAGGGTTAAAGCTTTTAAGACATTGGATTTGGTAAAGACTTCTTGGATATGACACCAAAAGCACAGGTAACAAAAGTAAAAACACACAGACTGTATTAAGCTAGAAACTTCTGCACATCCAAAGGACACAACTGACAAAATGCAAAGGCAACCTAGGAAACTGGGAGAAAATATTTGCAAATAATATATCTGACAGGGGGTTTGTAACCAGAATAAAGAACTCCTACCAATTAGCAACAAAAATCAAATAACCCAATTTCAAAATAAGCCAACGTCTTAAATAGACATTCTCCAAAGATGATACACAAATGGCCAAGCACAAAAAGAAGATGCTCAACATCACTAATCATCAGAGAAATGCAAATCAAAACCATGGTGAGATATCACCTTGAAAGAATTTAAAGCAAGGTCCCAAAGAGATCTGCAAATTCATGTTCATTGAAGCACTATTTACAATAGCCAAGAGGTAGAAGCAACATAAAGGTTCATCAAGGGATGAATAGATAAACAAAATGTGGTATAGACATTCAATGGAATATTATTTAGACTTAAAAAGGAAATCCTGTCACATACAACATGGATGAGGCCATTATACTAAGTGAAATAAGGCAGTCACACAAAAGAAAAACACTGTATAATCCCACTTATATGAGTTATCTGAAGTAATCAAAACCATGGAAACCAAACGTAGAATGGTGGTTACCAGGGGCTGGGGAAGGACAAACAGCGGGTTGTTGTTTAATGGGTGTAGAGTTTCAGTTTTGCAAGATGAAAACATTCTGGAGAGCTGTTGCACAATGTGAATTTACTTAACACTACAGAAGTGTACACTCGAGAATGGTTAAAATGGTGAATTTTATGTTTTTAATCACAAAAAACCCCACAAAACCAAAGCGGGTAAAATAGTTTTGTTAAATTATTACTATTTTGATAAGATTCCTTTTACTTTAAACACTGAAAACTTAGCACCTACATTGACATATACTGTAAGTATAAAACATAACCAGATTTAAAATACTTAATAGGAAAAATGTCAAATATCTTATTGATAATTTTATATTGACTGATGTTAATACATTTTAAATATATTGCTCTAAATAAAATACACCATGAAATTTAAAATATTTTAATGTTTCAAGAACAGCAGCTTGAGGGGAATATAGAGTCATGGAGCTTTGCTGTATAAGTTTGAAGACTGTATTTATGGGCCGGTGTTTAAAGCCAGTAGGGAGAATTGCGATTAAACACAGACGGAAGTTAGTTAATGAAGCCTCTCCTCCAAGAGACTTTGAAGGATGAGATCAAGGGCATAGGTGAAAAAGTTAGCCTTCAACAGACCTGAGACAGATGTAGATAAACTGAGCGGGGGAGGGACAGAAACCTGAGAAATCAAACCAGACCATCAGGAAGTGACCAGATTATGGGCAGGCTGTAGAAGTGGTGGGGGTTGGACAGAAGGGGCTCTAAATGATGAAGGTTTGGAATTACCCGAGTGATGAGGAACGAAGTCCTTATGAGGACCGCCAAGGTCTACCAGCTCTGGCCTTATCTACCTTGCTGTCCTCATTCAGGGCCAAACACCTACTCAGTCAGATATCTGTTCAAAGACAACTTCCTCAGGGAAGGCGTCAGTGACAACCACTCCCCAGAGACTAGGTTAGTTGCCTTCCTTATATCTCAGACAACACCCTAAACCAGCCCTCTCCAGCAGACACAGAATGTTTCATTTTTAAGGTTCTAGTAGCCATATTCATGAAACTAAAAGGAAACTATTTTATTTAACCCAGTATATCCAGAATATTTTCATTTCATCATATCATCCACACAAAAATGATTAATAAAATGTTTTACCTTTGGGGGGTACTAAGGCTTCAGCACATCTCAGGACTAGCCACATTTCAGCAGCTGCACGTGCTAGTGAGCAGTACTGGACAACACAGCCCTAAATCATTTCTTCAAAGCACTAACCGTATTCTGTAATGATAATGTGGGCTGTTATTTGGTGGATGTCTATCTCCTCTAGATTGTAAACTCTGTAAGGATACTCCAGTATCCTTGGCTGAGTGCTAGAGCACTCAGTAAGTGCCAAATAAACACTACCAGTTGGCTGAGGGGCATGGGGGAAGGGTTGTTTAAGAGACAATGACCTGCATTGAGGGCTGGCCTCTTAATGGTAATACCAAAGCAAGTCGGGGAGAGAAGCAGAGTTCATAGGGGTGTTTTCTGGCAGGTACAAAAGCAAGTTCAAGAGAGGCAAAGGTGCCAGTGAAAGGATTCCAAAGGGCAAAGGGAGGACCTCAAGGCCAACATATGTCAATCTGAGATGGAACAGGAGGTGGGATGGAATGAAAGCATTGGTGAGATGTCTGTCAGGAGGAAAGGACATTGAACTATCAAGTGTAAGTGTGAGGCAGCTGGAAGGACAGGAAGCTGTGGTCAGAGAACAGGATATATACATTTAAGATTTCTATTGTGGAAAACCTAGGGACATGTTAAACAACAGTGGAAGTGAAGGTTACTGGAGTTGAGGAGCTAAGATACTAGAGGTTATGGGTGTTAGTCACTCTGCTGCAAATAATTAGCTCCTTGACCGAATGTCTTTTAAGATTTTAAGTTCCAAAAGGACAGAGACAATCTTTCATGTTCCAGGCAGCCCAGTGTTGATCACATTGTATATAGGTACTCGAATATAAGTAAAAGGTCAAAATTCAAATATTAAAATAATGTAAAAGAGAAGTGGCAATAGTCACAATAAAGAAATAAGATCTAAGTGAAGGACTCCAATTGATTTGTTCAATAATTATTTTTGCAGTTTCACAAGTCTGATAAAAGATTAATTTTTAAGACTGGTAGCCAAAATCCCATGGAGGCGGGGTGAGGAAGGGATGGAAATATTTCCCAGACTTTACTTTTCTCTACAAAACAAAGTAATGGCCAACAGAGCCTTCAGAAGCTTTATTACAGCCACATATACCTTATTTCACATAAGATATAGGTCCTTATAACTTGGTTATAAGTAGTTCTACAGTGGCCCTTGTTACACACTTTGGAGCAATTTTTTATTTAAAGGAACTCTAATATTATGCTTTCAATAAAGAAAAAAATTAAAACCTTAGTTTTTACATATGAAAGTTGGCATACTTTAAAGTGGACACTTGGCTATTTAGTAAATACATATACATGTATACTATATACTAATATGTAAATATATACTATAGTATATTTGCATATATATTGTGTAGAGTTAAAGTTTTACCTGTCTATTGCCTATTTTCTGCATTTGTTTCTATTTCTCATTTCTCTTACCCAATCCAATTTTGAGGAAAAAAAAAATCATTTTCTCCCCACACTGTTTATTCACTGATGGATTCTGATGGTCAGAAGTAATAGCCCTAAATCTCGAGCCTGGGAAGATGAAGGTGTAAAGTATGCTTAAACCCTCTCTGCCCACAACACTTCTGTTGCTGTCTTTTCAGCTTTTCTTATCAAGACTTCAGAGACTACTCTAGAGTTTGGCTAGCAACTGGTGTGGGGGCGGGGACAAAGTTATGACACAGCTGTTGTCAGTTTAACTCTACGCAAAGCACTATGCCCACACAAGTCTGTTCTTCCCTACCACACCCCACAACTATCACAGTAAAATGTGGAAAAGGAGGGAATCCTACATATCATCCCAGCAGCTGGCACTGAAATCACTGAATCATATATAATAGCCATCCAGTCTGTTACAGTTCCTGTCACTTCCTACAGGTACACAAGCATTTTCTGCTTCCTTGCTGGCTCAATTCTTTCTTGTTTTCCCTCTGACCAATGATTGTTCCAAAGACACGAAGTCTGTGGGCCAACACAGATCAAAGCCAACAGATCCAATTCATTCATTCATGCATCTATTAGCATTGATGGTTCTTAAGTGCCTGGGGATTCTTCAGTGGGCAAAAACAGGTCAGACTCCTGCTCTTATGAAGCATATATTCTAAAGTACAGAACTTACAACACCTTTAAAGCCCTCTTTAAAAGCACATTAACTAGACGACAGTTATGATAATACATATGAGGGCTGTCCTGAAAGCATCCAGCCAATGTAACATGAAAGAGAGGCATTTACAGCTGGGTTTTTTTCTGGACAGCCCTCGTATATCATGAGCATTTTCTTTTTAAAAAATTCCTCTTAACTTCTCATTAGGCTAATACACAAAATAGCCATTTCTTCTACTCCAACCCAAAACTTACAGAACCACAGATTTTTCTACTGGTTTGTACTTTCTGAGTAAGAGACATATGAGAGTAGAGCTAAAAGGGATTTATTTTGTAAATCTCCCAGGCTCTGTAACGGTGTCATCTTAGTCTGCCCAGTCTTTTACAACTATAATTCTACATGAAAGATATATATAAAGACACACACACACACACACACATTACATGTAGAAGTACACACATACACACACACACACACACACACACACACACACACACGTACTCACGAGGGCTGTCCAGAAAGTATACAACCATGTAATATGAAAAATAGAGGCATTTATGGCTGGATTTTTTCTGGACAACCCTGTATATACTTTTTTTCAACCAACACTACTTCCTAAGTAGAGTGGGACCTATGAAATGAGACCTTTGATTCTTTTAGAAACCTTGTTGGATTTTGATATAGAAGGTGGGTCTAGCGTGAACTTAAGCCTCATAAGCAACGAAAAGTTAAATGGCTCCACATGATAAAATAAAATTTGAACTTTGGGGGTAGGGGGGAGGCAATCAAGAAGAAAAGAGAGGGAGAAGGGCACAGAACCAAACAGATTATAACAGCCCGGGCTTCCCCTGTGATGGTGGCCAAAATGCATTTTAAAGATAGAGATGCCTCATGTCCAGCATCAACGCTACCTCTCCTCTGCCTCCCCTTTCTCCAAACCTTCCACAAAGGCTCTGGATGAATTTCTTCTTTCCCTAGCTCCTGTTGGAAACATCTGTCCAACAACTTCATCACAGACATCTCAACTATCCATCAGCGCCTCACTGGGTTGGTCCAAAACTAATTATCTTCCCCTCCCCACTCCTACCATCAACTGTTTTTAACTGCTCCTTCCCATATCTTCTAACATTCCATTAGTTCATTAATGCCGTCATCACTAAAGGAACAACTAATATTTATTGAGCACTTGAACTGTGCTAGGTACTCTGCCAACAGTATTACAGGCATAATTTCACTGGATCCTCAAGCCCTACTAGACAGGTACTCTGATCAGTCCCTAAATGCTGGCAAACCACAGCTCAGTCAGGACAGTAATTCCAAGGGTTAACTGATGGACTTCAACCCCTGTTCTGACTCCATAGCTAGCCTAACCAGTCCACTCCAATGCCTCCAGTCAAAAAACCTACAAATCGTCCATCTCTCATTAATCACATCTAGTCATTTAACCTAGTCCAAGCAATTATACCTCCTAAATGCCACATCATTGCCACTTACACTGCCTTCACACAGAATAAGAACTTGCATTTACCAAGTCCTCACTCTGTGCCAAGCACTATTCTAAGTAATAAACATGTTTTTCCAAGTTTTATTCCCCAAGCCCTGTGTAATGAATAACCTAAGGAAAAATAAGATTACTTAGTGAGTGGCCGAACCAGATTCAAACCCGAACAAGGTGAATCGAGAAGCCCTGAGCATTTAACCCCTACAGTATATCAGCTCCTACTTTGTCTCCCAACTCCCATCTGGACCCCACCATCCGCCAGACTGCTGCAGATATCTTTCTGGAATGCAAATGTTATCATGACATTCTCCCGATTAAAACTGGCAGCTCTGTATCACTGGCTGAGTACAGTCCAATTTTCTTCATTTGGCATTGCACAATCCTTCACACTTCTGTTCAAGTCAGTTCAATAAATATTTGAGTGCCTACTGTAAGCAAGGCAAAGTGCTAAGTGCTCTGAAATGAATAATATAGCAGCTCCTGATGACGACTCCAACCCCAGACACTGTGTGCTTCAGCTAGAAGAACTATATGTAGATCTCATAATGCAACACCCTACCTGCTAGTCCCTCTGTACAGAAGGTACCTGGCAAAATCCCACACCAATCTGAAGAGTCAGTGCCTGTATGAGGCCTTTCCTAACAAACCCCAGGCAGAAACGCTCCCTCTCTTAAGTTCCCCCAGTACTTGCTTCAAATTACTTTCAGGTAGCCAGTGGAACAGAGGTACTGATCTGCTTCCAGATGAGACTATGACAACTGAGGGCAAGAGCTGACTCCTGCCAGAAATGTCTGGCATGCAGTAGGCTCTCTACCATTTGCTGAATGAATAAAGAATGAAAACTGTCTAACCTGATGAGACAAGGAGAGGAACAAGATACAGAATTAGGAACGTTACTACACAAGGGGGCCGAATTAAAAGTAGTGTTATTCTACCTTGGCTCCAATTTGGCCTACATTTTAGCCCTATGGGAAAACTCACATGTGTAACTTGGACAAACTAAAAAGGCACAACTTCGTTATTCATGGCTCAACAAAGCTTTGACAGGCCAAAAAGGCTATTAGATCAAAGTGCATTTTCCAAAAGGGTGTGGAAATGGGACTCAAACCTATCAAAGTAAATAAAACTGATCTACTGAGAGCCAACTTCATCACTGAAGCCTCAAAGTACATGCAAGAAAAAAAAATCTGTCCTGGCACGAAGGCTGATTTACAAATAGGTAGGTACTACTGCTGCAAGAAAGGGAAGTCCTTACAGCGAAGACAGTTCCCATAAACAGGAGTTCACAACTGCCTCCTCCTCCTGCACTACCACTGCTTTTCACTCCACTTCCTTTCCGGTTCCTATGATTTAAAAATATCTACACAGAAACATCTATATACAGTTAAGCCCATGCAAGAATGTACTGTAGCTCCTGGCAGACACGGACGCCTCGATTCCATAGCCTTAGATGTAAAAGTGAAATATGGAAAAAACACTACATATAATGAGCCAAAAGTCCTATGCTTAAAACATGGCATAAAGCTTTGCAAAGGGAGTGATGTATTTCCTCAAGGGTGCTTTGTGTGCAACTGCTCCCAAATGAAGCTCCATATTTTAAGTCGCTCCCAGGCCCCCCACCAGCAAGAAGTCAAATCTCTCCCACCCTCTCTAGACTAAAGGGAAAGGTGAGATTTACACGCAACAGGCTGGGATGGAGGATGTGATCTCTCCCCATTTATCTATCCAGGGGAACAAGATTCGATGTAAGGCACCCAGTGACACTCACGACTACATACACGAAATAAACTCATCCCCACCTCTCCTTTCCCTAAAAAAGCCAACAACGCAAAGATCAGCAACACCACCGACGGAACCACCAAATGGTAACAGCCGGGGGCCGCCCGCCTCTACCAGGCGCCTGCCGGGCGGCGAGCACTGCGCGCAGAGCAGCCGGTCCCTTCCTTCCCGGACAAGAGTGGCCAACCCCACACCCCGGGTCCACTGCCGGGACAAGCGAGGAGGAGAGGCGCAGAGCACGGCAGCGGCGCCGCTCCGGCCGCCTCCCGGGCACGACGCTGCCCCACACCCCACAGACGCCCGCACCTGAGGCGGCTGCCCCGGACCCGGCGGGAGGGCGCCGAGCGAGGCGGGCCGGGCAAAGTTACTCACTGGGAAAGCGCGGCTGCCTCAGGCGCGCACCGGCTCCCGGCGCCGCAGCCCAGCGCCAGCTCCACTCTCCGCGGCCCGCTGAGGGAGCCTGGAGCGAGGCGGCCTCCGCTCCGCAGGGAATCGCCGCCGCCGCCGCCACCGCCGCTGCCGCCGCCGCCGCGGATTTCCTGGCAAGAAGCAAACTCGGGCCAAGACTTCACTTCTCAACCGCCCCTGCTGCCTTCCCGGGGGCGAGCGCCAGGGCCCAGTCGCCCAACCCGACACGCACCTGGGCCAATTGGCGGTAGCACAGGGCGTGGAGGGGGCGTGTCAGAGAGTGGTTTCACCTATCCAAAGGCTCAGGGGGCGGGCCTGGCAGGGGCCGTCATTCCCGGGTTAGAGTGAGCCCACTCAGCCCCGCGCCGCCTGCCCTCCCCCACCTGCTCTCTGCTGGGCTTGCCAGATTACCCCGCCAGACTCGAGAAGTGTCTCTAGGCTCCCTGCCGATGGCCTTCAAGAGCGTGGAACAGCGAGGGGAGGCAGTGAACATCTAGGGGAATCGGGGGAGAACAGGTGGCAGGAAAGCAGAAATGTAGGTGTGCTGGGGGAAGGGACAGCTCGGGTAGTGTGGTAGGGGCACGGCTTGATTGGGGCGAGGGGAGCAGGGGAGTGAGTAAGGGAGAAAGGGTTATTAGCGAAGCATACGCGAGGACGGAGAGAGCAGAGGTACGGAAGACGAAGGGGACGCAGAGCGAGTCTGGATGGAAAGGTTGCCCAGGCGGGGGCAGGGAAACCTGAGAACAAAGGTGAGAGGGAGGTTTCTCAGGTAAGGAGGTTGAAGAAGTCAGAAGAGTGAAGGGAAAAGGAAGTTCAAGGCGACGGAGGACGTACTCCTGAGGTAGACAAGATCGCAGGAGACAGGATGGGAGAGAAAACAGTTTCCTTCCAAACTCTCACTCCTCCCCTAAAAGTAAAGACAAACGTTTTGTCCTTTGACCCAGCTGAGATGTGCGAAGAACCCCGATGAGATAAATACAGTATTAAACCCATCTTACTCTGTTATTAAATGCATCAAGGTGTATTTATCAACTACAGTTTAAGCCTGTCGTCCCATAAAAGCTCCCGAGGGTTGGGGTCCCGCCTGGGAGTAACATCGTCGTCCCCCACGGGTCTAGCAACAAGTCAAAGGAGGTCCGATTCTGGCCCTAAGAAGGGTTATTTGGAGAGGCAAGTAGGCCCCGCCCCCTTCGCCACCACCTGGGTTGGGTAAGGTGCCAAGGCTGAGCTCAGGCGCCCACAGGCCCGCCGTGGCCTCGGGATGGGGCGGGTGCCCGACCCCATCTCTCCCCGCTACCTCAGCGGCGGATCTGCTCTGTGAGTGCCAGGTGAGCGAGCGGCTCAGGCCTTGCCGCGGCCCTCCTCGCGCAGTGGGCGAGGTCTGTGGGCGGGGCCTACGGGCGGAGCCTCCACGCCCCGCCCAGTGGATGGACCTTGAGGCGCCGCCGCGGCTCCTCCTCCCTCCTTCCGTCGGTAGTCTCTTCCTTCCTGCTTCCCTCCACGTTTCGCGAAATGGGGCAGACCCTCTCGTCCGCCAGCACCACCTGAGGATCCCGGAAGCCCCCCCCCCCACGCGATGGAAGAGGATCAGGAGCTGGAGAGGTAACGGCCAAGGAGGCGGGCGGGTAGCCGAGGGGCCCGCGGCCGATCGGGGCCTCAGCCTCCGCGGTCCGGCCTGGCAGCGAGGGCCGCCTGGCTGGGAGAATAGAGGCGGAGAGCGCAGTGGGCTACTGGGCTGGAGAGGGGGACCCCGATTGGAAAAAGAGGGGAGGAGACAAGGATGTGTTTTGAATAGAGACGCTCAGGACACTAGATACCAAGGAGGGAAGACAAGTTGTGAGACCGGAGTTAAGTCCGGAAACTGCCCATCCCCCATTAGAACTGCAAGAGTGAAATCACGCACCAGGCCACTGTCCCCGAGTGATGATATTGGTGTGTTCAGCCAGGCCAAGATCCTCTGCAGACTGCTAATAAAGCCACTCTGCGCTGAGTTCTCTTCCTCCCTTCTGCCTAAGTCAGACTTTCTGTTCTAGTTTCCTTACCTCCAGCAAATGGAAGCTGTAGTTGGGCCTGCACGTGATCATGTGTAGTCTCTGTTTTTATAACCTGTGTTTTTCTACGCCTTTCAACGCCCTTTTCATCCTCTAGCCGGACCATACTCTTCTAATCCTATCCTTTCTTTTGATTCTACCAAAAGAATATTTTAGCGAGCATTTGAGTTTTAAGGAGACTCCCCTGTAGCCACATGGACGGTCAAATTGGAGTAGGGAGAAACTGGAGGCAATAAATATTTATTGATAGACTATGTGGAGGCAGGAAAATAAGGGGCTAATGCTAATAGTTCTATGTAATTATAAGTGCATTATAGTAAAAATGTGTTGCAGTTGTGATATAGTAAATGAAAAAAGCTAGTTATGAAATCATATTCAGTATGATCTCATTTTTATAAAAAATGTGTAGAAAAATATCTGGATTGAAGACCTCAATGGCTGAAGGCGAGAGGAAGACAGCCCTGGAAATGGTCCAGGCAGCTGGAACAGATAGACACTGTGTGACATTTGTATTACACGAGGAAGACCATACTCTTGGAAATTCTCTTCGTTACATGATCATGAAGAACCCGGAAGTGGAATTTTGTGGTTACACTACAACCCATCCTTCGGAGAGTAAGATTAATTTACGCATTCAAACTCGAGGTGCTCTTCCAGCTGTTGAGCTATTTCAGAGAGGCCTGAATGAGCTCATGAATGTCTGCCAGCATGTGCTTGACAAGTTTGAGGCCAGCATAAAGGAATATAAGGACCAAAAAGCAAGCACAAATGAGTCCACACTCTAGTCCCTTATTCACTATACAGTGAGGAACATCCTCTTGGATATTCTCTTCGTGATCTTGCAAAACCCAGAAGTAGATGTTTCAAGGACATTGTATGTCCTTCAGAAAGGTGTGACTCTGGCTATTAACCCACTACAGCTGTTTGAATCCCTGCAAGAACCTTTGTATTCTAATAAATGCCCTCTTTAAACTGATTTGAGTGGTTTCTATTCCTTGTTCCTTAGGGTTGACTGTTTTAGGGTTTTTGTTGTTTTGTTTTTTCTTAAATTTTTAATTGAGCCAACATTGAAAGTGAGGAAACTGAGACCATCAGGGACCTAGACAAGCACTTTTATCAAGGGAATTAAAAGGAATATACGTTCATGGCCATGATCGGGCGGGGAGAGATGCAATAGAGCATGACCCCAGATAGACTGTGGTTGGTTTAAAAAAAGAAGGAAGGAAAGAAGAAAGAAAGGTTAGAGTTGGGGAGAGGACTTAGCTTCCTTCTGGATATTTTTTAGTAATTCATGAGAGAATTCATCCTTTGCTATGATTGATAGATGGGGTAAGGATAGGGAATAATTTAAAAGAATTGTGAGAATTGTGGTTTTACATGAGAATTTAGGTAGTATCAGTCTCCATATTTGTAGTATTATATATAGGATAGATAACAGTTTAGTGCTTTAATTTCAGGACAGTAATAAAATACTTAGCCAGAAATTACCTAAGTTGGTCAAGAGAGTTTAATTATAGAGGTAGATAACTGGGATGACTAGATAATATTTTCAGACCTTAGGTAGCTAACTAAGTATAGCCTAGAGTTACATAAAAGAAGCAGTATTTGAGAGAAAGTAAGGACTGGGGAAGGAAAATTCCATCTGGGGAAAATGTTTTTTGTGTGTGTGGCGGGGGAGACTTAAAATACCAAATTTTTACATCTAAGTGAAATTCAGTGAATTACATATAAGAGATGTCCTATTTTACCTCTTCAACCTTGTCTCATACTTATCCAACTTGACTCTTAAGTCACCCTAAATATGTGTCAATCTCTGTGCTTTGGGGCCTTTGTTTATGCTAGTTTCTCTTCCTGAAGTGCTCTTATACCTGCCATGCTTGAGTCCAAGCTTGTCCAGCTGCAGGCCGCATGCAACCCAGGATGGCTTTGCATGCAGCCCAACACAAATTCATAAACTTTGTTAAAACATGAGATTTTTTTGCAACCTTGTTTTTAGCTCATTAGCTATCGTTAGTGTATTTTATGTGTGGGCCAAGAACTTGCGTTGTGGCCCAGGGAAGCCAAGAGATTGGACACCCTTGCTCTAATCTTAAGAACTTACATGTTAGACTTCCCACCCTAGTTTGGATACTTGTACATACTTTCATTATTCTCTGTGTTTCCTCATCTTGAATTTACTATGTGATTGTTGATGTTTATGTTATCTACCCACTCTACTTACTTGGAGCACAATGCCTGATAGATAGTGGACCATTAGTAATTACCAGATTAATCCATGTAGGTAATTACAGCATGTATGTAGCCTTTTATTCACTCACATCAGACCTCTTCTGCTGGCCTACTGCAGAGCCTGCATTTCCTACACTGTCAACTTTAGATAAATATATTCTGTATTGAGTACCTGGTATACCAGGCCCTGAGATAAATAAGAGTGAAAAAAAATTATAAGTTTTTCTGGGGAAGAAAAATAGAATCAAGATAGAAAGCATGAGAGGGGAATCTGCTTTAGGTATGGAAGTCAGGGAAGATCTCCCAGAGATTACAGGAAGAGAAGGAGCTAGCTGTGTAAAACAACAACAACAAAAAAACGGCATTCTTGGGGAATAGTATATACAAAGGTCCTGAAGCAGAAAACTGGTGGTTTGAGGAATTACATAGAAGATTTACAGATCTGTGATATGGTAAGGAGAAAGGCCTATCCTATGGATTGAGCAGGAAGAGGAGGTGGATTTTAAGTACGATGGGAATGACACCTGAATAAATACTTTGATTATGGGGATATGAATTGTGGTGAGGCCAGAGTAGTAGCAGAAAAACACAAGAGTGGAAGTGGCTCAGAGGGGCATTAAATAGTGATGGAGAAAAGAAGTAGCTTTGAGATATATTTTTGAACCAAATTTGTACAGAATTGGTAGACCTCAGGAATTGGAAGTGGAAGGTGAGGAAGCAGAAGGATAACTCCTACCCAGGTTTTGGGACAAATAACTGAAATGGGAAGTTAAAGAGGGAAACTAGGTTGGGAGGTGGAGAAGGTGGCTAGAATCAAAGTGCCATTTTGAACATAAACAATAGATACGTGAGTTGGAGGCCATAAAAGAGATCTCTAAGCTAGAGAGTAACTTTGAGTTCCTGCCATAAAGGTGATATAAATCCATAAAAAGAAGTGTGACAGAAAAGTGGGTCCAAGACCAAACTCTGGGCAAGCTTAGTATTTAAAGTTTGGGTAAAAAAGCCATCAGTCAAGTGTATGAAAGTCTATAGGAAGTTTGTGGAAGCCAAGGCTTTCAAAGAGAGAATCTGGGAGTTCCCTGATGGTGTAGTGGCTTAAGGCTTCGGCGCTGGCGCTGTCAGCGCTGCGGCCTGGGTTCAATTCCCAACCAGGGAGCTACCCACATACCAAAAAGCAAAAAAAAAAAAAAACAAAAAAAAAAACCAGGGAGAATGATTTTGAATGAGTTGAATGTGTGGTCACGTTAATGGTGGTCAATCGCAGAGATATCATTAGTTTAGTTCCTAAGGAGGCTAGACCTTAATACTCGTATAGAATAGAAGAATGACTTTGTTTTGGTTTTTCAAAAGAAAAATATACTGGAGGACATTGGAGATGTAAGGAAGTCCTAAAGGGGTAAGTGGGAAAAGAACAAAAACTTATGTGCCTTTTCTAAAATTTTGCCTATGAATAGTCCTGTGGGGATGATAAATAGAATTATCTGCATGGAGTTTAATACCTCAGAACCAAGAACTATTAGGAGATGAAAGCAAAGTTCAATTAGTAGACTAGAGGTATGGAAGGATGACAATACACTGAAGTGATTAATAACAAACAGTACATATGGGAAATGTGCCCAGTGGTGACCAATGCATCTCATGGCTTCATTGCTCCTGAAAAGATTTATCATCACTGATCATGTGGCATTCTGTCTTGGATCTGTGGGTAGCCATAAACTCTCAAGTTCATACAAAACACCTTCCAAGGACAGGTGGGTGAAAGGAAAACTAGGCTGGGCAGGCCAGATAACCAGGAGTCATGTATATGTGGAAGGAATCTGCATAAAGGGCACAGGAACATGAGGGAAAGCTGAATTGTCTAAAGGGCGAGCGAGATAGATATGAATAGTGTTTATTCATATAAACTGAAAATAACTTGATCAGTATCTCTAATAGCATTTCACTCTAAATAAACTAGTATTAATGATTCAAGATCAGAAATTCTGTTTAGCTGTAAAGTACTATGCCTTTTAAGGAGCCGGTTATTAAATGAAATGATTACATACCAAAGGCTTTTAATATGTAATAATTTGAGGGCTTACCTAGCACTTGCCATTTTCAAAGCACTTTACAAACTAATTATAAATTGCATATAGCTGTAACATCTAAATGCTCTAATTAGTTGGTATAACGCACAGGTGCCTGCATAATCTCTGTAAAGATAAAAAGATACCTACATAAAAAGTCCATTCAGTACCATTTTTACCCAAAGATTGTCTTGCATCTCAGGAAATATGAAAGCATATCAAGTTCTGTGGCCCACCATTCCCCATCCTTGTTTTTGTTTCCCTTAAACATGTTATCAAGATTGTAGATAATCTCCAGGTCACTAGATAAAAATCTTCGTCTTTAGTTAGCATTATTTTAGAGTCAGACAATATTTATAATATCCCTCCAACTGGGCTCCTAGGAAATTTACCTCAGTCTACCAGTCTACTTTCAAGTACTTATAGAAATGCCACATCCATCCCTTTTGAGCTCAAATTCTTTTTTTTAATGTCTTTTTTTTTTTTTTATAAAATTTATTGGGGTGACATTGGTTAGTAAAATTATATAGGCTTCAAGTGTACATTTCTATAATACATCATGTATATATTGTACAGTCATTTCTCCTTCCATCACCATATATTTGCCCCCTCTTGCTTCTCTACTATTCCCCTTACCTTCTGGTAACCCTTACCTTTGAGGTCAAATTTATAAAATCCTCTCCAGAACCCAAGATCCACAAGTTTAGTAGCTATTTCTTCTATGTAATTTATTGTTTCAGGTCTTATGTTTAGGTCTTTGGTCCATTTTGACTTAATTTTGGTATATGGTGTCAGGTAGTAGTCTAGTTTCATTCTTTTTCATGCGGCTTTCCAATTGTCCCAGCACCACTTATTAAAAGACTCTTCTTTTCTCCATTGTATGTTTTTGGCTTCTTTGTAAAAAATTATCTGCCCATATGTATATGTGTTTATTTCTGGGTTATCAGTTCTCTTTCATTGGTCGGTGTGTCTGCTCTTTTGCTAATACCATACTGTTTTGATTATTATTGCTTTGTAGTTAGGGAGTGTGATAACTCCAGACTTTTTCTTAGGATTGCTTTGGCTATTTGGGGTCTTCTGTGATTCCAATCCTGAAGTTTTGTTCTATTTCTTGACAAAATGCCATTGGGATTTTGATGGGGATTGTTTTAAATCTGTATATTTGGGTAATATGACCACTTTTACTATGTTGATTTTTCAGTCCATGAATACTAAATATCTTTCCATTTCTGTGTGCCTTCTTCAAATTTTTTTAACAATATCTTAGTTTTCAGTGTATAGATCCTTCACATCCTTTGTTAAGTTTATTCCCAGGTATTTTATTGCTTTCGACTCTAAAAACTCCACCAAAAAACAATTAGAAACAATAAACAATAATAGTAAAGTTGCAGGATACAAAAATCGATGTACAAAAATCCATTGCATCCCTCTATTCTAAATGGTATTTCAGAAAAAAATAAACAATTTTTTTTGCAATTGAGCTCACATTTTTAATGTTGGGATTTTTTTCCCCCACTATTTGAAACTTTATAAACTCTCCCGATACAGTTACTGTGTGGTCTATATTTTCTTTCTGTAATGAAATTCCTTTCAAACCTAGATTATTGGATCTCTATACAGGAAGTATGTACTCAATAGTGGCACAGTCCTGAGAAATGGTGAAGTTGAGAGAATATAATATGGGTTTGTCTAAAAAAGCCTTATGTGGTTTCAGAGAGAGGAGGCAGTTGTACACAGAAAAATAAAACAAATTGTATTTACAGTGAAGTTTCCTAATCAGTGAGGGACACTATGGAAGCCACGATTGTTTCATGAGTGCCCACTCTGCCCGACACTGTCCTAGGCACTGGAGATAGCAAAACAGGATGCACATAGTCTGCCTTTCAGGAACTTATGGGCTATTGATGTTGGCAGATGTAAAATAAGTCTCGTGTTCCAGGATAAATGGTCTGTTCTTTCCAGTGTAAAGGAGCCATTAAAAGTTCTTGAGCTAGGGAATGCCACCAAAGTTTTGTTTTTTCATCTCATGCCTGTGCAGAATGGATGAATGGATGGTGGAAGATAGTAGTAAGTTAAGGGGCATTTGTAACAGTCCAGGTGTAAGGTAAGGAGGCACAGTTACAGGAATGGAGGTAAGAAGATGATAACAGAAAACTGAAAACAAGTGAACTCGGAGACAGATTCTGTGTAGGGGTAAAGGTAACAGAAGCGTTGGAAATGGCCCCGACGCTAATCTTTTACCCTTTTGTTTTCCTACCACTCCCTTACGACCAAAACCAGTGTGGCAGGATTTACCATCTCCTCTCCAACCTGTCCTTGCTCATAGGAGCCAGTGGGTGCAACCAGCCTGACCTCCTTCCTCCACCCATGTCAGAGACTTCACATCTTAAATAAGAATGTCAGTCGAAGGTTACATATGTGACAGGAGTGGGGAGAGGAGGTCAGTAAGTGACTGGCTTTTGCCGTTGCTGTTTGCCTTTACCAAGTTGCTGTCCTAAAAGGGAACATTTCATTCATTCATTCATTCATTCCATAAATCTTCCTGAGCACATGGTATATGCAGGCTCATTTAGGGATTTAACAACAAAATGCCCACAGGCCATTTATTTTCTAATGGCAGAGAGAAAATAAAGCAACAAATGCATAAATGTATAATGTAATTTAAGGTAGTGCCCAAAATAGCCTGCACAGTGGGAGCTGAGCAGATCTTACAGATGGACCTGCCAGGTGGTAGATGAGCCCAAAGAGGTCACCTGAGCTAAGAAGAGCTGGAGGTGTTTATACACATCTATGAAGTCAGGACTTTGGATCTGGAAAGCTAAATTTGGCTGCAAGTGAGTACATAACACACACATTAGTGAGAACTGACCCCCAAAGGCAGCCACTGTTGGTTTTGTGAGCACCTGCTCTACTTTCTATACGTGCTGGGTAGTTTCAGATTTGGGGAGTTTACAGGTCAGTAATACTGCAAAAAATAAAATCTAATAGGATGAACTAGGGTACGCTGGCTTTGGTTTTATGTTGCCTTTGAAAATGGACTTTCCCTTCCTTAGGTGGAAAATTGTCAGAGATCCCAGTCTTTTCATGGCCTGATAGCATGCGAAGGCCTCCAGTGTGATTCACTACCACCACCAAGAAGTGAACTCAGTTCTGACCTTAAAATAACCCAGATCTCACAGATTATAGGCTCAGTCCCATAAAGACTGCACACCGCCCCCACCTTGAGACACCAATTTTAAGTCCAGGTTGTTACCTGTGCTTCTGACCAACTGGCTGTAAATTACAGGTTCCCATGACTCCCTCTTCAGGTTCAATTGATTTGCTAGAGCGGCTCACAGAACTTGGAGAAACATTTACTTAGATTTATCAGTTTATTGTAAAGGATACAGATGAACAGCCAGATGAAGAGGTATATAGTGCAGAGTATGTGGGGCGTGGCATGAGTTTTCTTTCCTTCTCTCCCAAATCTCCGTGCATTCACCAACCCAGAAGCTCTCTACACCCTGTCTTGGGGTTTTTTGTGGAGGCTTCATTACATAGTCATGATTGATTGAATCATTGGCCATTGGTGATTGAACTCAGTCTCCAGCTTCTTGCCCCTTCCTGCAGTTCAGGGGTGTAGGACTGAAAGTTCCAACCCTTCAATCATCTGGTTGGTTACCCTGGCAACCAGTTCCCCCTAGGGGCTTTCCAAAAGTAGCCATTAATATAACAAGATACCTTTATTGCTTAAATCAATTTCTTCCAGTTTTCCCTTGGATTCCTGTGAGCATTTGGTCCGCAACTCTTAATTACTCACTGCCATATTTGCTGTTATATGAGATGTCAGAATAAATTTTAATTGGGACTCAAGATTTAAAGTTACCATAGCATCAGATATCATTGAGATTCCTCATCTAGTTACTTCAGATCCTGGTTGGCTTGCTTATTTCTCCATCCTGTAGAGGTGAGCATAAATCCTGGTACTTGGAACACTTCACAGGGTTTTTATTCAAAAATGATTAATATAAAATTGGGAATGTAGGTGTCAATTGTCATTTCATTCCCCAAAGATGAAGACTAAAGCATACAATCATCGTGTTCTTTGTCAAAGTAATGCATTGGGATTATCTTCTGCATCAGACCTTGTAATTGAAGACTTTGGACTTGGTTCTACAGGTTTTTTCCTGTTCTGTTTTTTTAAATTTGTTTACGTGGCAAAGATTGCACTTTATCCTTAAATGGATGGGAAAAATTGGGAATTCTTGGGCCTTATTAGAAGTGATTCTGCCAAAAACATCTGTCTCTAGGTGTCAACCTACAGGTGTGTCACTGCCTGCTGCCCAGACTTGCAGCAAGCAAGCCAGAAGTTCCCTTCCTATTTTCTTGCTCTGATACGTTGATGCCCATCTGAGAGCACTGCTTCAGAGCAAGCCAGGACAGGAGGAAGCCAGCTGGGCTTATTCTTAGCCAGAAGCAGATGGCCTCACAGCCACGCAGCGGTGACTGTAAAGGAAGAAGAATGATTGGCCTGGCCAAGTGGGAAAACCAGTTTCATCTTCCTTCGAGGTCGATAGTGATTTCCCTATTTATAGAGAAGGAAACTGAGGTCTACAGAAGTTAAGTAACCAGCCTAAGGTTAGATAGCTTGCAAGGAGACACAAACCTGAGAATGCCTGACTCCTTCGGCTCAGCTTTTACTGTCCGCAGTGTTGCGGGCTTCCTGCCTCAGGCACACGTGAAGACACCAAAGCTTTGCCAGAGCGCATGCTCCAAAGAGGTCAGCTTGAGAGACCACAGGTTTGACCAGTAATTCGTGTTTAAAGTTTAGGCTGAACTGTGTTGGAAATGGGGCTGTTTACTACTACTTGGTTCATAAAGCTATCAGTCTTCCTATTGCTAAACTTCATTGGCATTATCTACATAAATTTTAACTTTTTATGTTGTACCGAAGCAGCACTTAATCATTCTCAAAATGTAGAAAATATCTTCATGGATAGAATAAAATAAGGGCATGTGGCAATTGGAAGGAGGCAGTTGGAGTCAGAGGTTAGAATCAGGTGTACCACTTACTGGTTGACCTCTGACGAGTTCAGGCTCCTAAGCCTTACTTGCCTAACAAATAAAAGGGGAACAATAACTCCAAGCATTCTTCTGATGGTCAGATTATATCATGCTGTTCATTTTGGCTCCTTTTCTTTCATATTATAGTAAAAAAAAAAAGTCTTGTAAATATTTAGATTTGGGGCCTATGGAAACACTGAGTGTGTAGGTATTAATACGAAAGTTTAGCATGTGGCCTAGTTTCTATCAAGCCAATGTTAAGGGAGAGTTCTGAATCTAGGGGTTTGATATTTCCAATGAGTTCTGAAAGTATGGTCTTGAACGTTTGTATTCACATGGTGCGCTTTTTCCTAAGCAGAAGAGTATATCAGACCTTGGGAGCAGTCCCAGTTATGCTGTTTGGATAATCAGCATGATCTGTCTCTCTCAGAATTGCCCCCTGCAGTCTCAGTTGGGTACCAGTTCCATTTTTAACACAGTTCTGAACTCTCATTAGCATTACTCCAGCTGTTGTTCAAGCCCTGAGGATGGGTTATGTTTCTGCAGTAAACAATGTTTCTAGCATGTGCCTGGACTCAAAGTATAGCAGTAATTCAGGAACAGGGAAAGGCTGTGTTTAAGTTTTTTGATACGTTGTAAAATGAATCGTGAAACACTTGCTCCAGAGCTTGCTTTTACACTTCCCGCCTTGGTTATATCATCACATATAAGTAATCTATAAGTCTCTAAATAATAAAGTGGTCAGAGTTTGCTGGATTTTGACTATCTTGCATCTGGATTGTGATGCCCAAATCACAAACTGTATTACTCTCTGTGGTTTCTTTCTTTTGGCAGTTAATACAGTGTTTGATATACACTTCAAGGTTGAAGTAATCAGTAATGGACGTTTCCACGCTTTGGGCTTCTCTCCTGGAGTAGTGAGTCCCCTGGACTGGTTCTTTTCTTTCGGCTCTCTCTGCAGCCTTTCTAATGGTCCCTGTACTGGTGAATTCAGTATCTGTCACAATGTGTTTGCACTACAGCAAGCTCTCCAACTTCTGCCAGCCACGAGGGAGGCACGTCTCAGTCTTTACAAGTAAATATGAAACCTTATTTGTACAGTTGTGCAGTTTTCGCTGACTTGTTCAGTGAGCCATCTAAGTTCAATACTTTAAACTTCTGTAAATATTTTCCCCAAAAAACATTACTCCCAAAGCCGGTTTTGTGTGTGTGTTTAACTGCTTAATTCCATTAACTACTACATATAGAAATGTAGAGGTTTTTTTCAAGACACTTGTATGTCTATTAACTAAGGTTATTTTTTCATCGTAAAATAGAGTTGAAAATTGCCTTGTGCTACTTAAGTTCATTGTTATATATAAATTACCACCTGAAAAAAATTAAAGCTTGACACTGGCGGGTCTATAAAGAGTCAAGCTTTTACTGATTTATTTTTATTGGTTGGGTTCAATAAATTATTTTTTATTTACCAAATCCTATAAAAGTTTATTTTATTTATTGACTTAGAGAGGCATATACTCTGTTTCATCAGCTCTTCATTGTCTCTTACCTCCTGAGGCCTCAGGGTGGTCATTGATGCTGTGCTGGTGGCTTTCTTCTTCTCCTCTCGTGTGTCTTGCTGGACTTCTAAAAATTAGAAATATCAGTACAGTATCTTTTCTTCATGGGTTAAAAATTACTTAATTCAGGTGATGACAGGTAAATTATTTATCTTGAGATAGCACCTTCAAGAGACTAGTTTCTATGTGTATTTTAAGGAAAATATTTTTTACAGAGCATGAATTGATTAGGAAGTCCTACACATTCTGGAACATTCTATCTTCATTTTTTCCATTCCTTGGCTCTCAGTTCTAAGTACATTTTATAATCGTTCGATGAATCAGACACGGAAATCTACAAGGGGCGGACAGCTTGTCTTCCAGCAGATTCCTGCAGCCTGACACTACTGAAGGCAATGGCTTCAGTGGCTGATGGGACTTTCTGCTGAACAGGCCCATTCCTGGGGCTGAGATCCAAGAACTCTGAAGCTTTGTTTTGGATAGTCTGCAGAGAACTGAAGCTCATGTGTACGAAATGAAGCTCTTTTAGGGTTCAGAGGGTGGTTTACAGACCACACTTGGTGCAGTGGTTTTTCTGGAATGTGGTGTTTATCAAAGGATAGGAAGCCAGACTTCAATGCTCATTTAAAGAAAGCTGTAGAGGCAAACTTGGAGGCTTTATATTGTAATATTTTCTTTTGTACAGTTGTGTTTATTGTTTTTTCCTTTTTGCATTTTGAGGGGCTGTTTGGTATGTTCTTTTGGCCTTCTAGTGTATTTTCCTGTCTTTTACTAAACTCGAGCAGTTGCCATATTCACTTCCTTCTGCTGTGGTATTGGCTTCCTTCCACACCCATCTCTCTAGATTTTAAACCCTTTTTCCTTTGCAGTCTTCTTTGTATCAGATTTGTTTTTCAAAGCATCTCTTTTAAGGAGATCACAAATGCTTTCATTGAGTAAAAGAGCTCAGTATTATTTTGACCTTATGTTCTTTGGGTTTATTTCTCCCAACTAATATTTCAGTAGGAGATTATATATATATATATAAAATGACGTCAGACAATTGTATGAACTCATCCTAGAAAAAGTGCTACATACCTTATTGCTGAGTATCACCTTCCAAGTACTCCCCTTGGGAAGCTAGGCGCCAGTGCTAGCATCTGGTACACCTTTCAAAGCCATTTTGGAACTCTTTTTCTGGAATGGACATCAGAACTGTCATCGTCCCCCAAATCTCTTGACAATTAAGTTCGCGAACTTGCCACCATTACTTATGTAGGCAGCACTGTACAAACAACTCAGTAAGGTGTCATAACCTTGGCAATGGTTATGACATCTTACCAATGACAGCTCTGATGGCCATTCCAGAAAAAGAGTTCCAAAATTGCTTTGAAGGGTAGACTAGGTTCTGGTGTTGGTGCATTGCTTCCCAAGGGGAGGACTTCGAAGGTGACTGTAGTGATATTCAGCAGTGAGGTATGTAGCACTTTTTCTAGGATGAGTTTGCAGAATTTATATATATATGTTGTCCAGAAGTTTCAGCCACGTAAGGTGAAAAATAGAGGCATTTATGGCTGGATTTTTTCCACACAGCCCTCATGTGTATAGGAGGTATTTTTTTAACAGATAATGCTATTCCTGGTATGGCTTTTGTATTCAGACTTTACTGATTCTAAGTTAATTCTCCACTTTCCCCACCCAGTCTCCACAAAGTTATTTTAGAGATGCTTTTCTTTGTACTTTATTTTATCATAGCGCATTAATGAGGTCTTATAATATGAACTGCAAATGAAACACTGTATTTTCTGTGTGTGGCTCCTTAATCAGGATTTTGGCTCCTTAATCAGGATTTAAGAATAAATGTTTGCAAAAATACCTACTTATTTGAACATGAGGTCATTTCATTATGCACTCGTTCCCACAGTGAGGTGTCTTATTAACTGAGAAGTAAAGCTTCTCTCTAAAGACCAGCTAGTAAGAATCAGCCCACATATTAGTTATTAGCTGAGGAAGTCCTCTCTCTGTAAGAAAAACCCACCCTCAGAGGTCACCGGGAAAGGGCAGCTGTGGCCCTTTGAGAATGTCAGCGCCTAGGTGAAGGGACCAGAGCGCTGTCTTCCCTACACAGTTCTCATCAGGAATGCAAGTTAAGTACAGTAAAGCATTGCTGTCACCCCTTTACTTGCCCCTCTCTCACTAGACTGAGCTTCTTGGGGGTCGGGAGCGCGCCTTTTAATACAGCTGTAGTATAAGGGTTAATTAAGGGCCTGGGCCCTAGTTAGAGGCAACTCCCGCGTTCCCATCCCTGCCCCATCACTTAGTAGGTATTGTGGCCTTCCTAAGTTGCTTGAAGTTTCCTTATTTTCTCCTTATCTCTGTGAAATTGTAGTTACATAGAGGACTAGTTAGGATTAAGTGCAAGGCATGTGGTTCATAGGCACTGTGGTCATTATTATTGTCCATCGCAGCCCTAGTAGGGCATATTAATTGCTTGTTATATCGCTATTCAAAGAGGATTTCCTTGAACCTGGGCACAAACACGCAGATCCCTCGTCACTAGGGATCCTGATGCTCAGTGCAATTCATAACCCAGGAAATACCCTCCTCAGGTTTTGACCTTCATCTTTGAATGAAAGGAAGTGTGCATGCGTGGAGATGGAGGATTGTGCCTCTGTTGATTCTGGAGCAGATACTGTGTTAGAGTTCAGGAAGGATTTCAGCAGTGCAAGTGTTTAGAAGAGAAAAGGCACGTTAACTTGCTGAACCTTATCGGCATGAACATGGTAGATTGTACCACAAGAAAATACTGTTTCCCAGTGGTGCTAAGCTTCCATTTTCTTGCTTGTGTTTGGAGTTCAGTTCATGGTTCTGGAGGTTCTCATGACTTAGTGCAATATTAGAATATGGTTATATTTGGAAGCTAAGTAACATTAGCAAGTTAAATCATATTACTCATATACCATTTATACGTGTGTACGTCTCCATAGAATGGCCAGAAAGTTTGATACTGATTCATTAATCATTTTATTATTTTGCTTGGAAATTTAAAAACATAAAATACAGCTTTTTCAATTTTTTACATTTAAGGTAATTTGTATTTTGACAAATATATTAAAATTTTGTCCACATTGAATAGTTACATTTTCTTTTTTAATACTTAGATTGTTATAGTCCATAGAACATAATGTATTTGAAAATCTTTATTATAACGACATAATTGGTGATTTTGCTGAAATCATGGTAAAAAAATAAGTTTTATGGAATATATAATATATGAATTATGTATACCTTTGTTCTAAATTCATCCAAATCTTACCAACTCCTTAACAGAATAATCAAGGTGTACGGTAAGTTAATTCTATCATCTGATATTTCGCTGACTTTCAATCACTTAAAAAATTACAGCTTTACATATTTTTAATTTTTGTTGTAATGAAGGTATATTTGTCATGGTAGGGCTGTCTGGAAAAAATCCAGCCGTAAATGCCTCTTTTTCATATTATGTGGCTGGATACTTTCTGGACAGCCCTCATATTTTCATGTTTTTAGCTTATCTTATAACTTAAATACTTAGAACTATAGCATGTGGCAGTTTCTTTGCCCCTTGGGTGCCTGAAAGAAAGGAGTGGTTACATCTATTGATGTGGAGCAAACAGGGAGATCAGGAAAGGCTTGTAGAGCGGGTAACATCTGATCTCTGTCCACTGAGGGGATGTGGCTGGAGTGACAGCTATTTGGACAGAGTGTAGCCTAAGCAAAGTTCCACCGTGCAGGTATGACAACGTGGTGCTGCATGTCTAAGGTTCTGGAGCATGGTAATCCCACAGGGCCTTGCAGACACAAGACAGTACCCCCATGATGATAGCTCAGGGTCTCTGTATTCTCATCCTTAGACTCTAAGACTGAAGCACTTTCACTTCAAAGTACAATAGCATCTTCACTAAGAGATGGAGTTTGGAGAATGTGAACATGATCATGAATGCGTTGGGCTTTTATCCATTTGCATAATGAAGCAAAAGAATGCTATTTCAAAGCTGGGAAATCCAGGATCATGGTGCCAGTAGGTTCAGTGTCTGGTGAGAGCCAGTTTTCTGGTTCATAAACAATCATCTTCTTATTGTTTCTCACATGACAGAAAGAGCCAGGGAACTCTCTGGGGTCTCTTTCATAAGGGCACTAATCCCATTCAGGAGGGCTTCAGCCTCATGACCTCCCAAAGTCCTCACCTCCTAATACTACCATATTGGGGGGCAGGGGACACAAATATTTAGTCCATAACACTTTCCTTCATGATTTCTCAAGAAACTGTATGTAGATCCATCTTTTTTCAGCAATTACTTGATATTTAGCTTCTCTGATTTTATTTTTTTAATCTCATTTTCTTACGTTTGTTATTTTATTTGTGTTTCAATTTGTTGTTTCACTTTAGTTGCCCTAAATGTCTTACTACACTTTCTGTATACCAATATAGTTAACTCTCAGTTGATTTATGTGAAATAAAAAGAAACACAGACCCCGATAACTCAAAACTAATGTGTTTGACTTTGGATTTTAAGATGATTTTGCAGCAGATTTGCTTCCCGCTTGGGTTTTACTTAAACAGCTATTGTAATCAGTTTACATTCCTTAAGCATGTACCAGCTGGCTGATAGAACGAAGAGGCAGGCCTGAGGAAGCTGGGCTAGGATGGAAAATTGGCCACAGATGACACACACACGGATCGTTGAAAATTGATTGTATTTTGTTCCTGTGCCCAGAAAACTGTCTGCTTAATGACCCAGCTTTCTTGGACTCTTGTTTGCATTGAAATTTATATTTTAATACAATGAATTTGTTTTGCAAAGAAACCTTTAAGATGTTTAAAGCTTCTAACTATAAAAATTCCTGTACCTAAAATTAAATTTATGTCTGAATAATCTTTTAATTGTTCAAGTTCTTTACGTACTTAGTTCTTATTATATTATCCTGTTCGCTTTTGCTATATTTTCATTTTAGTTTACAGTTCTATTGCATCATCTCACTGCGAACCATCTTGTTTCATCATGTTGATGTTTCCTAATCTGTAATAATTTAAGTATTTATTTAGCCTCTACGATACCTGCAGTAAAAAGTGGATTTGCTGTCTCTTTACCCACAGATTAACGCGAGTTTTTGAAGTTGATGTTGTTATTTCAAGAAACACATGATTGCTAGGCATTGTCTTCCTGTTAGGAAATAAAGCCGGGCCGATGGAGCCTGTGCAGGGAACATGGGGTGGGAGGCAGCAAACGCTCTACCTTCTTAGGGCAGAACCCTGAGCACTCCTTCCTGCGACCGCTCAGGACCAGCGTGTCGCCCAGTTCCCTTTGAATAATGAATGTAGAAGTGGTGGCAGCTCTGGTAGGCCTTTTGTTGTTTTTGTTTGTTTTTGCTTTCATTTATCTTATTTTTGTCTTTTGATGATAAAGAGAAAAGGTCTTCTGCAGGACTTGCTGTGCAAATGTTTGTGGGGGAGATGGGAAGTGTAACAGGAAGATCAGGAGATGTGTCACCATAAGCACATGGGTCCTTTTGTTTTTGCTTCTCCTCGTCTGTGCTCATGAGCAAGATTACCCTGGGCAAGTTGGTCAAACCAATTTCAGATCTGTAGCTGGGGTCCACCCCAACCACGGGTATGGGGCTCGGCTTCCCATGTTCGCTACGGACTTCACCCAGAAGTCCAGCTGACGGACTGCCATCCCCGCCCAGGCTGAGCCCCACCTCTTACCATCTTCAACACTGGTAATTCGTTTCAGCCCAGCCAGTCTTCCTCATACGTACACCTCCTTTTCTCTTTGGTTGTAGTTGTAAATCGGAAGCTTTCCTTAATCGTGGCAGGTGAAGGTAGTAACAGTGCCAGAATAGTTTGAAGTGAAATGAAAGCTGCAGAAGAACCGGAGTCAGACGTCATAGCTCTTGGTGGTGCCAAGAATATCGTTCAAGATCTCCGTGAGGTTCTTGCCTGAGTATTGTTTCCTGCAGATGTCTAGCATTTCAGCTGTATTATGACACAAATGGGCTCTCATAGGCTTGTCTAGAAAGGACCCAAACAATTTAACACAGTTTTTATGGGAAAATGCATTCTAGTTTATCTGTAACTGATACATAGTTTGTTCATGTTGGGGAATGCCCAAACGATTTGTTCCTGATGATTTTTAATTATTTCTGTTGTCAGGAGGAGAGAGAGCACATGGGTAGCTCCACCTGTGATCGATTACCTGTGTTTATTGGGAAATTACAACACTAATTGATGGGAATGCAAGGGGGGTTGTATCTGGATTATTTTTACCCTTGGATATCTTTTCTTACATCTATAAGGATGAAAAAGGAGCTCTGTTTTAGATCTAGATGCGACAAATTTTTCATGAAATAACGTGTGAAACAATGCCCTCAGATCGCATCAGTGGCACACGTTACTATTTCAGAGAGGTGCGTGGATGTACTCACCTGTTCATGATGCCGGAAGACTGGCTGGGTAGCACAGTCTGACTGAGCGGGTTGGGGGCTGAGAAGGTACCCGACTGGCTGGTCAGCGTTTCGCTTCTCATTGGCCCTTTCAGTGGGCCTGCCCAGGATGGATCAGGAAGGGTCAGGCTGCTGAGTTAGCTGAAAAGACATTTTTAAAAGATTTCCTATTAATAGGAGTTTATTTTAAAATATATATATATATTTAGAAAAATAGACATATCTGTTGAAGATGAAGAGGGTGATGAAACAGTTTGAATGCATACGGTTAGAAATATGGAAGTAAATTCCAGGAGAAACAGATAAAAACAATTGAAAATTATATTTTTTTGGTGGGTAGGGAAGGGTGATGCAGAAGACTACCATGTTTTTTTTATAAATATTGAAATAATACTTGTCTTTTTAAGCTCTGTGCATGCTTGGATAAAATAAAAATCAATATAAAATAAAACTTTCTTATAAACTAGCAGGATGTTAAAACCATTAGTGAATTATGTAAATAGTATGTATAGTAGTCTTAGAGCAGCATAATTAAATGTTTTTATACAGAATCAATAAATAGTTATCCCATTTCAAAACATTCTGATTAGACGTAGCGTTCTGTCTTTGGACAGTGTTTGTCCTTTATGCCTCTTGTTTTCTTAGCCTTATCATTTACATGTTGGAAGCGATGGTAAAGTCAGGCATGACTGTCTTCCTAATTTACTGCCCTTAGCACCTTGCACAGTATCTCGGACACAGGAAAGTCTAACATTATGGTTGATAAATAAGTTTTCTGGTTTTTTAAAATCTCTTCCTAAAAATTAAATAATACAGATTCACTTTGTAAAAAAAAAAAATAGACAATTCACAGAAGCAAACTAAAAAGTAAAACTCACCCCAAAGCTCATCTTACCATTTTGATACCATCCCTCCAAATGTTTTCCAATGCAATATATACATGTAAATAAGTTTAAAGTAAAATGATCCCATACACACTGTTTTGTACCCAGTTTTATATACTAAATATGTTATGAATGTCTTTCTGTGCCAACTATTCATTTGTCTCCATTTTTTATGACTGTGTAATCTTCTGCTATGTGGATATGCCATGATTTATTTAACCAGTCCTTTTTCAGTAAACATTTAAGTTTTCTATTCTCTTTCTCTAGTTGTTAACAAGTTGTTTAATCAGTATCCTTGTACATATACTTTTACACACTTATTTGAACAGTTTTTCTTGGGATAAAGTGGAGTTTTTAGGACAACAGGTATTCATCATTTGTAAGGTCCTTTATCATGTTGTCAAAATATTCATTTCTCTATTCCCTTGCCAACTGATGAGCAAATATAGATTCATCATTGTTGGGTTGGTTAAGCAGTATTTCATAGAACAATAGTGCATTTGAACATTTTTAATATGGATATAGTGTGTCAGTATGTCTTTAGTTTTCTTTTCAGTGCTTTTCCCCCTTCATATAAAAAGTTCCTTTTTAGTATTTGTATGTTCAAAATGATCACCTTTGTTTTACATTTTTAAAAATTTCTTTTTTTTTTTTTTTTTGTAGTATGTGGGTAGTTCCCTGGCTGGGAATCGAACCCAGGCCGCAGCGTTGACAGCGCCAGCACCAAAGCCTTAAGCCACTACACCACCAGGGAACTCTATTTTTAAAAATTTCTCCCCCGATTTTGAAATGTTATGTCTCAGGAGCTGTTGCTTTCCCAGGATCACATATGTGGGACGAACTGGTTTTCAGAATTTGGTGGGGTGACTCCCTCTCAGATGTCTTCCTTTTTCCCACCAGGAGAGCAATAGAAGAACTGCTGCGAGAGGCCAAGCGCGGGAAAACGAGAGCGGAGACGATGGGGCCAATGGGCTGGTAAGCACTCGAGGAATCTCCCTTAAAACCTGCAGTTACAGAAGTAGCCGTGTCTGCTAGAATGTCTGCACTGAGGAGAGTGGCATTGCTCACTATCTTTGCAAAGCTCTTCAATGCCTGACTTATAAAAAAAACACCTGGAATTTCCTATCTGCTTCTGTAGTCAGTCTGTTGCAATATGTTATTTTGGTTGAAGTTGATGAAGAAAATCTGACCTCCCACAAATATGTCTTTAGAAAATAGAGAAATATTACAATGGCCTTTTCAGAAAATTGTGTTCTTTAATACTACATCAAAACTTTGCAAGTAACCTCAATGAGTAGTAGTTTCTTAACATTCTTTTTAATAATGTGAACTTCTTCTATTCTGTTAGAGTAAAATCCTTTTGTCTGCCTTTTACTTTGACTGGATCTTCTATTCATGCGACTGGAAAATATTGGTTCACTGAATTATGAAGATCTTCCAAATGTTGACATCTTTCATGTTATATAACATTAATATTATACAATATTTAAAAAAATACATTTGTAAAAAAAAAAACACATTTGTAAATACCACCACTGAGTCATGTAAGTGTTGGAAACCTGTCAAGCTGAAAGTTTTCTAGAAGTCTAATTTTCTTTCACTAGAAAACTCCAGTTTCATCATTGGCAGTGAATACTGTGAGTTATTTTCCTTGTAGTGACAGGCTCACTCACATCTGTATAATCAGCTAGTTCCCCTCACACTTGAAACCATCGCACAAGTTCTTTTCCTCGAGGCAGCTTTTGGTCCAGCACACCCTTGAGGATGTGGGCTGTGAAAGGTGTGACCCTGGGACAACCATCTTCCTAATTGTCCCTGGTGCTGGGGCAAAGCTCATCCATGGAGAACACCCGGTCTTTTGTGTGTGTGTTTGTGTGTGTGTGTGTGTGTGTGTGTGTGTGTGTGTGAATAAAAGCTTTTAACCACTAATCCATTGGTTCCCAAACTTACCTGCACATTGGAAACCTTTCATGAGTCTGTGCCTGTATCCCACCATCAAAGGTGATTAGTTTGGGTTATGGCCTGAGCTTTGGAGTTTTGAAAAGGTACCCAGGTAATTCTCAAGTGCACACAAATTTGAAAACCACCATCTAACCTGTTTATTAAAATGAGTGACACCAGCCTGCTCTGCGGAGTTCAGAGTGTCCCCACACCTGTCCCGAGGCAGACGGCTCGACTGCACTCAGGTGGCCTGGCGTCCACACACCTAGCCCTGTCAAGTGGGCCTCCTTGGACAGGTCTGTAAGGAGTAGACAATCTATTGCTTACTAGTGGGCCGTGCTCTGATTTTCTAGGCATCTAGAAGACCTTCATATTAATTTTTAAAATAGAGCTATGGTGAGTGACATTACTGTGTCCTCTTGGATATTCCATTAAATGATCTTAATGAGATAGTTGAATTGTTGCCAGAAAGAGATTCCTGAACTGAAGGAAACGCAAGTGGGGTGCCATTTCTTATTTCCTAACGAGTCCATGTGGTGCTATATACTTCCTGAATGTGTTTCAGCAAAAGAATCGCTTCAGAAGTTTCCGTGACAGAGACCAGCTGAAATAGTGGCCTGTGTGACTTCTTTTTAGTCGACATAAATAATATGTAAGCACAAATTTCAGAAATGGGTTCAAGCTGCTTTTATTCTGCTCATGTTCACTTCAGCTTACCTCAGTGGCCTAATACAATGTTCGAGTCCAGTGCCTCTGGACTTGAGCTTCATACTTTGAAAGGCTTGTCTTTTGGTACAAAAAGTTCGAGAGATTGAATCTGACAGAAAATGATTCTTCAGTTTTCTTAACCCAGTTGTTTTTAAGGGGAATGACGTTTTGGGGTGCTTCTCTGTTTTGACATGGCGTCAGTCTGGTGATAAGGCGGACTCTTGCATACATTGTTCTATTTTATGTCATCAGCTTTTGGCTGTTGGAAAGCAAATACTTTCTCCAGCCTTTCTCCAGGCGTGTGTTTTTTCCCTCATTCAAATACTCACGGAGCATGTGCAGGTATGGTAAGCGGTCGGGCACAGGCAGCGGTAAAGACGCTCTCCTGGCTGTGAAAGTCATTATTAATCTGCTGGTGGAAAGGGACAAGTGAGCAGAGAGGCACTGGCCGGAACCAGCAGGGAGGGACTGAGGGAGTCGGGCTTCAGAGCGACGCATGTGTGAGGCTCTTGGTCCAAAGCCTTTACGTTATAGTTTAAGAATATGGGCCCAAAGGAGCTCCCTGAGGCCTGGCTGGCTAGTGTCAGGTGACCTGTTTGTTTCTGGCTTAATACTCACTGTGCTTTGTGCTGCCTCCCTTCTGTGGCCCGTTGTCTGTAAGCACACACACCTCCCCGATGCTCCCCACCCTGCTTCCCACGTTCCTTTCATATCCAGTTCAGAAGGCACCTCTGAGAGCCCAGAATGTGTCCCTGTTGGATCAGACAGCCTTTTAATGCTTTGTGCTGCTGAGGGAGCAGGGAACCAAGGACGTGGGCTGTCATCTCTCCCAGTACACCCCTGTGTACATACCTGCTTCTGAACTTGGCCTTCCTATACCTGCATTCCTCTTGTAATCTAAATAGCTCAAATGCAGAAACAGAGAGCCTGGTATTTGTCTTTGCTTTGGGGCCTAGCATAATGCCTCATCTGTGAAAGAGTCTCAGATTTGTAAAAATAAATAGTATAGCTGTCTCTATGTGCCTCTATATCGACTGGTTTTCATTGTGTTTACATGGAGTGTTCCAGTGTTTCAGTGTTCCTGACTCAGTGCCATCTGGTTGCCTGAGGTGGTCTGATCTCCATATAAGTGACACCAGCTAATGACTGTTTACATTTTACTTACATAGCACTAGACTGCAGAATCACCAGAGTGGGGTGCTGGCTGGGGGATTTGGAGTATTCTGTGGGGTGCTCTTTGAAGTTTGATAAAGGGATGGAGATTATAGACTCCTACATTCATTTGGTTTACTACCAGCCAGTATGAATAACATGATTTGGGGGATTATTGTCCACCTAAAATTAGCCCTTTATATGGCAGCCAGCTCCAAGCCAAAAGAAGTGTTCAGGCTCCCATTTGTGTGGGGTTTTCTTTTCCAAAACAAAAAATTTGCTACACCTGAAAACAAACAAACAAATATTGTGGTGTATAAGTATAACTCAGCATGTTAATTAACAGTTTAATTAGTTACATCCTCCCTCCTGGGTAACCTTGAATCATGAAGTTGCTTAACTATGCACTACACAGAGATTCACCCTGAGGGTAGATGTGTGTACAGTGCTCCCCAGCAGAGCCCAGACTGGGATAGGAAGCAAGTGGGGTTTTTATTAATAAAAGGTAAAATGTGATTATTGTATTTGTATGGGCCTTTAGACAATTTTTATTTCTAGAGTAGATCATTTAGCTCCAGTATTTAAGATACAGCATTTTTGTCCTTGGAGAAGGACTTACTTTTACTCTTTCATAATTAAAAGCAAGCCATAATATATTTAACTTGAAGATTCTAGTCAAATCTGGCATTTATTGTTTAAGGAGAGAATGTTATAATAAATGACCCCGTTAACGTGTGTCGCGGTCACCGCCCGCACGTGAACAGCAGGAGAAAACTTAGACCCGTTGAGGAAGAAGGGGAAGGTGTTGAGAGGTCCCCGCGGCCGCGTCCCCCGTGCTCAGAGTTTACACTAGGTGGCACGCAAGGGAAGCTGACGGAGCTCAGCAACTTGGTTCTGGGGACTGGGATTCTTTGGCAGCAGCCATGCTCCCGGGCTCAGCTTGGAGTCAGCCGTTACATTTGTGATTGTTCTCTTTCCCCCTCTCCCCCAGGATGAAGTGTCCTCTTGCTGGCACAAATAAAAGATTCCTAATGAACACAATTAAGAACACACTGCCCTCCCAGAAAGAGCAAGACCATGAGGAACAAAAAGAGGGCAGCCAGGAACCTGCGAAAAGCCAGCCCCCGAAGGAGGAGAGCCGCAAGAAGCCCCGGGCCCACCCGTACAAGCACGGCCTGCAGGCTCGAAGCAGCGGCCGGCACTCCCCGCCGCGGAAGCGCAGCAGCCGGGACGCCTGTGAGAAGCGGGCGAGCCGGCGATGAGGCGGGCGGGCGTCCCCGGGCCTGCCTGCCGCACAGGCGGCCCGTCTGGGGAAGGGGCTGTGCAGGGGGAGACGGAGGACAGGCCGCGGGCTGCGAACACCTGAGGGGGCTTTCACAGTCGGTCCTTTGTTATGACCCCGGCAGAAGGCAGAAGACGACCTCGAAGCTCGCCGGGGAAATTAGCACAAAGGGACGCGGCCTGAAGACGCATTGCTTCTCTTCTAGCTTGTTCAGAAGTTGGTTTCAAAACAAGCCTGGAACGTAAGGGTTTCCAGAGATTGTTACAGCTATTGTAGTTCCAGTTTTTTTGATGTGCTGCACATGTGGTCATTTCTCAAAACTTCTCAAAAAATAAAATACCTGTAACTCCTGTACTTTACCTTTTTGAGTGACAAACGTAAAATTTAGCAATCATCTGGCCAATAACCATATTTAAGAAGCGTAGCCCTGCAAGGGCTAGAAACTTACCAAGGCGCTCTGGTAACACTGTCTTGGTGTCCCTTTCAGTGAAGTTCTCAAAGTGGCTCTGAATTTCGCGCCTGGAGTCAATAAGCAGAGGTTAAAATTTGGCTTTGGTTTCTTGTGCAAACTCATTCCTGAGACAGAACCATTTTTTCTATGTTTAATTTTTTGAATATGTAAGTTTTAAGTGATGCTTTTAAAAGAACCCCCAAGTAAAATGAACATAATTATTTTAATGCCATGTCTTACTTAGCTAGAGACCTGATACCACTCTTAGGATAATTGTTTCAGAAATCGTAATTTTAAATAAAAATGTGTTTACAATGCCCTTTTTTTTTTTGTGACTGTTTTAACATACAATTACAGACTTTTCAAACCTGCATGCTTGCTTTCACACTCAGGAAATTGTCACCAGGCACCCTCTGCCCGACAAAAGGCAGAAGAATCTGTCGCTCTGTGCCCCTCCCCAGTTTTCCAAAGCGTCCGCGCTTATGCCTGGCTGCTCCCAGATAATCACTGCCACAGCCCTGCTCCGCGCTTCCTGGCAGCCAAGAAAAGCCCTTTCTAAAGGCTAGAAAGGCACACATCCGAAAAGTTCGCTTGGGGGCGTTTATAGAGCAACCAGAATAGACTGCATCGCTCCCCACTCCCCCCCCCACCCCCACCACAGGCCGGTCAGCCACACCCTCAGTCTGCTAAGCTCAGAGTTGGGGAGTGCCAAGCCCAGGGTGCTCTCCCTCGGTCCACCCCGTCCCATCCAAGACCCCAGCGGCCCATTCCTGTCACTTTCTTTTTTTTTAATTTGTTAATTGTTTATTTATCAAGAGAAACTATTCTTTAGCCCAGATATTCATGTTTCATAGTTCAGGGACACAGGTCAGTGACATATTTCCATGGAAGTCAACTCAAATTCTTTTTTTGTTTTGTCATAGAACTTTTACTGTTTTAATGGCATGTTATCAATAGTTACATAAAGATTCATAAAAGATTTTTTTTTTTTACTGTTAGACTTACTGGGGTGACATTGGTTAACAAGAATTACATAGGATCCAGGTGTACAATTTACAGTGCATTGTCTATGTGTTACATTGTGTGCTCACCACCCAGAGTCAGTTCTCTTTCCATCACCATGTATTTGACTCCCCAAGTTCCTCTCTTAACCTCCTCCCTCTTCTCCCACTCCCTCCCTCTTCCTCCAACCCCTCTCCCCTTACCCTCAGGTAACCACTAAACTATTGACTGTGTCCAAGAGTTTTGGGGTTTTTTTTTTATTTACTTTGTTGCTTTCAATTTTATATTCCACGTATGAGTGAAGTCACATGGTTCTTGGTTTTTTTTCTGTCTGGCTTATTTCACTAAGCATGATGATCTCGAGGTCCATTCATTTTGTCACAAATGGCAATAGTTCATCTTCTCTTACAGCTGAGTAACATTCTGTTGTGTATATGTACCACAGCTTCTTTATCCAGTCATCTGTCACAGGGCACTTTGGTTGCTTCCATGTCTTGGCCACTTTGAACAGCGCTGCGATGAACACTGGGGTACATAAGTCTCAAAGAAATTCTTTACACTCTGAAATCACTTTGCGCCCTGAAAGATAGCCGCCTTCCTCATCTCAAAATCTTTCACTGAATCCTAATTTCTATAGAAATCTGTGTATGCCTTCTTCCTTGGTTCAGCCACAGCAAATTTATTGCAACCCCCAGGCATACAGTGATCACTCCAAGGATACGAAATGGCAGGTGCTTGGCCAGAAGGCCATGCCTCTGAGGTTTCGTCAAAGCACTGGAAGACATGGTAGCGATGTCCTCCCTTAAAACCCCCGTCCTTGCTGATGGAGAGATGAATGACGCCCCGTCGCTTTCACATACACAAATAGCATTAACTTGGTTCAGATGGCTTTATCCAAATCTAGTTAGGCATTAGCCTTTATCATTTGTGCTAAATTTGAAATGTTTTCTATTTAAATATTTATTAGAAATAGCATAGAGTCATGAAGTTTTCTTAAATTCTTGTTATAATTAAGTTAAAGTTGAACCATTTGTGTGCTCTGTATTTAGAGCAAACTGTCAAGTTCATTGGTCTTTAAAAGGCGGTGATTGTAATGAGCACATTTTTACACTCAACAGTAAAGGAAGCTCTTTAGCCCAATCATATTTACCTTTCTTTTGTGATTGTGTTAAAATATGAGTGCTCTACAAAATCATTTTTCCCGTTTAAAACCACTGTTCCACTTCTGAAAATTTGATTAGAATTTTAAAACCTTCATCAAGGGTAGCCACGGTCTCCTATATGTACCCACACATGGGTCCTGCATGGGACTGTGTAGTAAATGTTAGGGAGCGATTGCTCCTATGATATACACACCAGAAGCCCACCTGGTTATTGGGAGCCTCTTCTGCAATGGGCACCCTTGGGTGAGCATGCACGCGAGACACCAGTTTCTTATACTGGACATTCTGAGATGTTCATCCAGAAACCTTTTACCCAGACTTCCTTGTCTCTAAAGCCCTGATCTTGTTCTGCCATGTCTCTGACCATCTCACCAAACCATTATCCATCGCCTGTGAATCAGTGTAGACATGCACCTCTGACCTTTTCCCTTTTAAGTTAGGTAAGCACATGTGCCCCCCACCCCCAAGTTCTGGCCACTGGAAAGATTCCTTTCCCCAGTGTCTGTCCTTCAGGCCCACTGTAGTTACGTTCTCTTGCCCTCCCTCTAATACGGACTCTCATGATGATACATTGGGCCCACCTGGGTAATCCAGGCTAACTCCCCCTCTGAAGATCCTTAACTTAATCACACCTTCCCAGGTTCCAAGATTTTGATCAAGGCCATTATTCACCCTACCACAGCTCTTGTTAAATAATTGCAATGATAGCCTATGTAGAAATGTGTCATTTTTTTCACTTAACATAATTTATTAGCAATGATTTGTTCATCACGAAAGGGCTCCAAAAATGACAGAAAAGGTTTATTCTCTTAAAAAGAATTCCCAGTGCAAGATAAAGGTAGGCATTCTTGGGATGATCTGTGAAAACAGGAATCCTATGAAAGGAAGCCACGTGTTCACAATGAAGATCATCTTTGGCTTAGTCGGGTCCCCCATGAGATTCAGGTATAAAACAAGAAAGGTAAGTCACAACATTTAATTAATTAGTGTGCTAAGCAAATGTTTGTTGAGCATCTTCTAGTACAAGGCACGTGCCAGCTGTAGAGGTAAGAAAGGGAAGAGGGAAACGAAAGTAAGATGAGTTCCTGCTCTCAGAGCTCTACCTTTGAAGAGATAAGTTCAGGAATGAAGCTACAGAAGGTAGAATAAGCCAAGTGCTAGGAAAGAGGTTTCCATGTATAGAAGATGGAGGATCGAGGTCAGCTGGGGAACAGGAAGAGCTTCACAAAAAGAAATCAGTATCTGGTCCTGGGTTTGAATTAAAGCTTTTCCAAGTGTTTGCGATGGAAGCACAAATGTAAGGTTCACCATGTATTCCTTCCAATCTCGGAGGTACCCAAAACGTGGGGCCCGTCCTGATCAAGTTACCCTAAGATGATTTCCTCGGGTGTACCCACTTGGAGCTGCCTCTCAACAGCCCAACAACATAAAAACAACATCGGGCGCTTCTCTGGGGACGGTTGGGAGAAGACAACAGGGGAATGGCAAGATGGGAGGACACGGGCAGGGGTAAGGTTTCCTACTGGATCAGCTTCGCAAAGGTGTATCTGTGCTTCCCCAGAATTCCCTTCCTGTGTGATTCCAGGTTAGGGGTGGGCAGCGGAAAGGTGGAAACGAAGCAGCATCCATTCGGCTCAAGATTTTCGCAAGGTCTGGTTACGACGGCAGTTCGTGCCCGTGGCTGCCCACGTGCCAGCCTCCTTGATGGTGTGTCCGGCTCCCACTGGATTTCCTTCCACTCCTGAGTGTTTCCGGGCCTGGTGCAGGTGCAGCTCCCTAAGGAGAATGGTAGCTTCTTGTGTAGGTCGTCCTCACTGTCCAGGCTAGAGGTGGTTCAGCTTGTCCTTGTGAGTTCTGATTTGTCCTGCTCCACCCTGTTTCACACCTGTGGTTTTTGCTTACTGCCAACCCTGCTGACTTGCAGCAACATTATGTCTGCCACCACGCAGCAGAGGCAAGGACTGTCCATAGCCATCTTCACCCGTTCACAACTATGAAAAGTCCAGCGCCGACCAAGTCTCCGAATCCATAGCGATCGTCATGCTTCTCCCCAGACGGAACCCTGGGTGATGCCAAGCGGCCTGCTGCCACGGCTCTGTCTGATAACAACGGGAGATGCTCCTTTTTCATTACTTGGGAGAAGAAAAATCAAGAGATTGCTTACTTTAAAATTTTACAGAGCGGAAATGAATCTTCCTGATTGTTGGGACTTCCTCCCACAAAGTAACTCTCAAGGGCCTCAAACTGTGAAATCGAACACATATCTCCCGAGAATCAGCTCCTGGGTTTTCTTTTACTATTTTGAAAAAAAAAAAAAAAAATCTAGACTTTTAAAAAAATGAAAGCAGTCAACCCACAATCAAAGTGTAACATTGATTTTAATCTCAAAATATTTTTATTTAGCTAAATCCTTTCTTCCCCCTTTTCAGAAAGCTCTTGAGAAACCCCGTTTGACAAGGGATATTATTACAGTTTGCAATGGCCAACATCGGGGCAAGACTTTTTTTTTCTCTTTTGTAAAATCAATTTGAGTTATTTACAATGAACTTAAAAACCATGAACTTTAATGAAAAAGCTTGACAGGTTTGATGTATGATAGACTAAAGTTTCAAAAAAAAAAAGGCCAGAAAAAGATTTTTTCTTTTTGGCCATGGAATAAAAACATGGGTCTAGCCACTCAGAGTTGCTTGTAAGAGAGCGGTGGGATTGAGTTGCCCAGTGATTATAAAATATCTACAGAAAACTAGTTAACAAAGGAGATGTAAATGTTTTTCCATCAATGGAATAATGTAGCAGGAGGGGGTTGCGTTTCTCCCAACAAACAGAACCGGGGTTTTTGTGTGTGTGCGTTTGTCTGCAAGCTCGTTATTGATTACATTGCTTATTTTATTCCATTAGAGTAGCTCCTAATAATTATTTTTCAGAAGTACAAAATAGATAGGATGTGGGAGATCTTTGCAGAAGAGTGTGGATTTTGGTCATTGATGGCCTGACGTGCAGGGTGGACGTGTTTCAACACACTCCGGCATGCCTCCCATTGCATTTGCACCACGGCTCCTGGCTTTGCTAATGCCTTCGAAGTGGTTGTAAGCAGTTCCTCAAACATAATCTTCAACTGGGTGTGTTTGCTTTGACCACTGACTGTTGATTTTAAAGGAGCTCCTTTTACAAAGGAAATCCATCCACTTTTCCTGTGTCTAAATGCAAGAGAGAATAATTGTGTCATGGCACCCAGCCCCATGTGTTTAGAGCTTTGAAACGATCGCAAAATTACTTTTCCCCTTTCATTTATTTTCCTCTTAAATCCTGTTTTACAGTAATCATTCAAATGACTTCACTACATGGTCAGCTAAATAATGGCGTTAGGAGGCTGGCTATTTTAAATACTGGAGACTAAATAGCCTCTTCGCAGTACAAACCATTTAAGAAGTGTTTGTTTAATGAAAGAGAATTGTCTGGAATATGAATGAAAATGGGTGAAAAATACAAATGTGTTTTTTTCTAAAACACTTATTCAAAACATATGTAGACTGTATTTCTTGTCTGTAGCTTGCTTCAATTTTGTATTTGCAATTATCTCTGCATGAACTGAAGAGGAAAAGAGCAGGACCAACTTAGAGAAGAAAACATCTTTTAAAATTATTAATGACATCTACCTCATGACTTACTAATTAACATTAAAGCAATGACTTTGCAATATGAGTATCAAATAAGTTATTTAGTTGGGACAAAAATCTATACCAAGTTCCACCCCTTTCATAAATTCTTTGACCCTATTATTTTTTGTGACGAATTCATTCTTTGGCTAAGTGTAATATTTAAACTATAGAAAGATTAAAACTTGATTTACTCTGAATTAGGTTTGACTCTTACTTTAATTTGATAGTTTCTGTTCAACTCCCACCCCTCCCGCCCCAAACAATGACAACACTATCAAACAATAGTGGGGATCCTTGGTGAAAGGGTGCTTTCTACTTGGGCTCAGGGAGCCCACAGATTGCTGCGTTGTGTGTTCACTGGGGCTGTGGTGTGGGGCTGGTGGAGCTGGATATGCTCTGATACAGTCAGGAGGAATTAGAATAATTGATGAACTTTGTCATTTTAAAATTGGATTAAAATTTTTTTTGGATGCTGCTTTGTTTGGAAAATGTCAGGATGTAGAGCGAATGATGGAATTAGCATTTGGCAGGACAGTTATTTCAGTGGCGCGTCCTCAGTTGATGCTCAAATTCGTGGGCAAAAGTAACATGAAAAAAGGGATATCTGCGTGATTTCAAAATACCTCCCCCAAGACATCTGTTGGTTACCAAGGGGGCAGTAGTTAAATTTACAGTGAAGAAACCTGGCCTGGCCACCTTAACCCAAGGCCAAAGTTAACGTTACCGGTCAGGGAGCAAAGCACCACGGTGTGCCTCCAGGGACACGTCCCTGAGGACAGCCCTTCTGTCTTCCCACCGTGTATCCCATCGTGAAGAAACATCAGAAACTTTCAAACTGGGGACCATTAGGCAAAATAGCTGGCCTGTACTCTCCAAAAGTGTCACAAAGGACAACGGTGAGCTGGAATAGCTCCCAATTAAAGGAGACCAAATTGACATGACAACCAAATGCAGTTCATTATGGAAATTATCACCTGCATTTTATAGCAGGAAACAGTCTCCGAGACTTGCCTACGACACTGACACCGGGGTATGAGGTTACAGTAACCCAATCCATGCAATTCAAACATGGGGTGCAGACTGAAAAGGGGAGCACAAATGATTTTTGTCGGAGGTAATTTTGTGTACTGAAAACCCATGAGTTTCATAGAACAAACATCAAGAGCTGCTGAACAAGAGATTCTCGACACAGGCTGAGCGGGGGAGTAAAAACAGATGCACACAGGGGTGGTGGTGGGGTGGGGACCCCAGAGGCATTTTCCAAGGAGCCGCCCCGTCACCTCGCCCGTCCACCCTAGGGATGCTGTGACAATCGATCCTGGGGTGGAGTGTGGTTACCACGCTACGTGGGACCAACAGACCCTAGCCCATAAATAAATGATGTCCCGTGTAGTCTCCAGGGTTTTGGTCTGGTTTTGTTTTCTTACTGCATCAAACTCTGTCAGTGGGCATTTTGCAGGAAATAAGTGTGTCTTACATATTCCAATTTTGGGTATTTTAGGAACTGGACATGCAAAATGTGTTGTTGAGTGTTATGGCACTGAAAACGTGAGGTTTGCATAAAATTTTCTTCCTTTTTTCAGGTATCTCCAAAATGATGCCAAGCAGCCCATACATCTTCAAATAACTGACTAAAATATAAAAGATTTCTAAGATGCATGGACTTGAAAATCTCATTCATTTTCTACATTTTATGTGCTATAGTATATGTACTATATAGTAAGGCTGCTGGCACAGAACAGGGTGGGTCCCAGCCATGGCAGGTCCCTGTCTTCTCCGTTTGTGTCCTCCCACATAGAGAAAGCACCTTTCGAAGCTGCTTTGAAGTTGTCCAAATCTAGGTCTGAGTTCTGACTCTCGGACACCCTGTGAGGACTTGGATAAATGATCTTTCCAGGCTAGTTTTCTCATCTGGGAAATGAGGATAAAACTGCTTGCTTCTCAGATTTACTTGGAGGATTAAATAATGCAGATAAATTACCTAGCACTGACTCTGATACAAAGACAATTCTTTTTTTTCCTTTTATAATCCATGATGGGACCAATTTATATTTCAAATTGGCATGTGATAGCCTTCACGTTAGATGGTGGGTTCATGAATTGTTGCTACATTATTAAAGCCTGATTTGTTAATTAAAGCAGGCCACGCATGGATAATAATGACAGTATCTTGACCTCTGAATTATAATTAGTCCAATTCTGTGTATCTGAGGTTCAATATAAAAATTACATGTAAATATATGTGTTCAATCAGTACTCCTTTATCTTAAGCATTGAGCATTTAAGTTTAAAAGTTAAAAAGAAAAAAAAATTTTTGAAATTTTACAAGGTGAGAAATTATAGTTCTAGAAATGTACATGTAAAAAGCTGACATGGGTAAAATATACACAAAACCTTGTGAGAAGTGCCAGAGTACGTGAAAATTCATTAGCCTGGTGTAAAAATTGAATTTTACCCATTTTTATAACATGCAAAGATGAATTTAATAACAAATAGGATGGGAATTATATTCATTCATTCATTCAACAACTATTCATTGAGAGCCTACTATGTGGCAAAACTATTTTGGAGAGGATGGAGAATACATCATTGATTTGGGGAAGCAAGGTCATTGGTAACCTTGATGAGAGCAGTAGCAGGATGAAGGTGAAGATACAAGCCTGACTGCAGTGGTTTAAAGAGAAAACAGGAGATAATGAAGAGCAATGAATCTAGGAAACTTGAGGTCTTCTATGAAGAAAAGCCAATACTGGGTTATAGTGGAAGCAGCATGGAATCACATAATTTTTTTTAAGTGGAAGATATTATAGCATATATGTAGGCTAAAGGAAATGGCCCAGTGGAGAGAGATCGATGATGTCAGAGAGAAAGGGTGGAGTTTCAGAGCCCAGTCCCTAAAAAAGTGAGAGGGCATGGAATTCTGGTACAATCAGAGGCATTGGCTTTAGGCGGAGAGAGAAGGCAGCGTACGTGGGTACAGAAGTGAGGCATGGTGGGACTAATGCCATTGACCTGTAAGCAAAACTACTGAGTCCTAAAGTCCCAGGCTTTAAGGGGGCCTGGCCAGGACCTGTCTTTCACCTGGGCCCAAGCTCATGTGATATCTTCAGCATCCAATTGCGTAGCACCTGCTGGGGGCGATGTAAAGGCTCCTGCACCTAATCTCCTCCTTACACAGGGTGCTGGGTCCTCTTTTGCAGCCCAGGCAGCTGTGTCGGGAGTGTGAGGCACGCCCAGGTCCTGGCGGTTTTAGGTCTAGGTGGAATGAGGCTAGGGTCGATTTGTTAAGTCTAAGAACTCTTCACGGAGAGGCGATTTCAAGAGTCAAAAGTGAAATAATCTGTGACCTTGGCCTTGGCAATACAGAATCTTCAAGTAACGGTTGGCTCGATTTCATCATGTTTAGTCAAAGAGATAGATATCCAGCAACAGCAGCAGCTTAGATGCACTAATGCATTTTCCTAATTATTAAATCGAGGTGTTAGTTGATGCTAATTTTGTAAAGACCAGTTGGGTATTTTAGCTTCTACTACTAGTCAGAACTCACTGTCAAAAGATCACAACCAAAATTTCAATCTCCATAAACATAAGATTTTTTAAAAACTGACATAACTGGGGGAGGGGGGGGGCTGGGTCTGAAACTCTTAACCACAATGACCTCAACTCACCAGCAGACCATGGGCACAAAGAGGACCAACAGAACTCAGATTGCATCCCCACTGATGAAGTTAAAGAAGGAAAAGGATTAGCATCAGCGTTGTAGACGACCGGCGGGACGTTGGGGAATCTCCGCTCCTTTAGGGGACGATAACCTTGGTCGGCGCTGTGCAGCGTTCCCCCGAGCAGTAGTGTAAGAGACGGGAGCGGGCGCAACCCGAGCTGCTGTCTACGCTGGAGGCCTCCGTCCTGCACCCTAAACAGTAGTCACACTTCAGCTGGCCTTTCGGCCGGGGCGCTCGCATCCTTAGGGCTCCACAGGGGACTGAAGTTGGGCTCAGACAGGCTCTGCCACTGCTCGGGCTTCACGACTGTCACGTGTCATGTGCCCCATGCTGGGCACCGTTCTGCGCGGTGTGGGTGGAACAACGAACAGAGGGAGGTTCCCGCCGATTTTTCAGGACGTGTTCTCTGCAGTGGGGGGACCCGCAGCCACTCCCACCATGACGACTCACGTTGGCCCCAGGGCCCCTCCTCTGCACCCCCAAACCAGGCCAGAACCCTCTGATTCTCCTGCGCCTTGCGCCTTGCACAGCGCTTTCCTGCCTCTGTGAAGATGTGAGAGAAAAACGTCCTTGTCCCTCTCACAGGCGCCCGAGAGGGGCATCGCAGAGCAAAACCCTCAGGTGCCCATTCAGAAGTCATTTTCCCGGGGCAAGGAAATAGGACAGCAGGGACCTGAGTGCTTTCTTGCTTTGGGATTACTACGTCCCCATGCCGTTGTGACTAACTTGCACAACGTCACATTTACATGCTGTCAGAGCATTTAGTCCTCTGTGTGTGTCGGTCCCAGACGCCCCGCCTTCCTGACACACAAATGCGCAGGAGGTCACCGAGAAACAGAGGAGTCCGGCCCGGGCTCCGGCTTTGCCATGACGTCCGAAGGCAAAAATGTTTCAAGGGACACAATTAAACTGACTGCGGAGCAAGTAGTCAGGCGCTGAGGTGTCAACCACGCTGGGGGACCGTGAACTTCAGCGTTGTGCATCGGTTCCATTTTAGCCACTTTCTTCACTTGCGCCTAATTAGTGCAAACTTCCCCGGAGGAGCCGAGCTCCCCGAGGCTTTTCATTCGCGGCAGAGGGGGCACGAGGCTAGAAGCCGGTGGAGGGAAGCCCGCCAGCGAATTGTTCCAACTACGTGTCTGTTCAGTGTGTCCAGGACATTCTTGAGGCAGGTGCTTGAATTCACAAGCTCTTTAGAGAGAATTTAGCAGCCCCAGGAATATATTGGTTAAGCAGAAGAAAGGAGGGGGATGGGGAAGCCCACAGCATCAGCTGCTAGGAGGGAAAAAGCTAATCGTAGAAACTTCTCTGCCAGAGAGGGAGAGAGGGAGAGACAGGGGTCCAGCTGTCAGAGCAATAAGGTAAATGAGTCTCCGACGCAAATGGATTCTGCAGTAAAACTGCGCCCCGATAAATAGGCGGGATTGAACTCCGGCTCCGGCCCGCCTGCCCGTGGCGATGCCCCATTTGGGCGCTGACTGGGTGGTCCTAAGCCCACTGCCACCCTGGCTCCACCGGCCACACCAATCAAGGCTCCGCAGCTGAGACCCGAGCTGACCTGCCTCAGGAGCCTTTGACAAACTCTGATTCACTCATTTGTGTGGGGCGCTTTTTCTGCTACTTTATTTATGGGATTACATAAATGAGCCATTAAAAATGTAAATCTGCCCAACAGCGGAATAGTACCGATTTAAACAATAACCTCGGGGCGGTACAGTACAGACACGGGCTACCACCCCATCGTGACTATGGCAACAATGGGGGGTTAAGGGAAGGACAGAGGGGACAGAAATAAAGCATCCTGCATGGTGGCAGTCATTGGCACCAGAGAAAGATTAGGGTTTTGTTTTGTTTTGTTTTAAAAAAGGAGTATTAGAACAATGATGAAGATGTGCCATTATAACCAACAAAGGAGCTGGGGCATCCCTCACACAGTGCAGGCCTGGGGACAATCAGGCCACCAGAGACTGGAGAACTTTATCCCACCTCGTGCCAAAGTATTTAACCCTTTTGCGGCTTTTTGCAGAAGCAAAGAGGAGATAGGAAAGGGGGAAGAGTTGGGGACAGAATCATCCCCATTTCCTTATCTAGTGGGATGATTTTAGGTTCATTATTACAACTTTTCTTTCACTCTGTTTCCACATGTGAATTCTGGGGACCCTTTGATTCTCACCCCATAGTTGAGCCAGAATGCTGCTGTCTTTCTGCACTGAGCAGAGCACCCCTGGAGGGGAGCAGGGCCCTGCGTGGTGGCCAGTCCCCGGGTACTCTGGGAGCAAGGCAGGAGAGGAGGCGGTGGTGAGCCTCGCCTGGGAGAAGCCCAGTGGGGGCTGCACCAGCTCAGGGGCCTCTCTCTGCACCCATGAGACTGGGAAGGGAAAAGCACGGTGCACCAAGAGCAGGAAAGACCCAGCAGGGTGTGGCCAGGGCCACGGCGGTGACGGAAACCCGCTTAAACCATACGTACGTGTGCACCCATGTTCGTAGCCGCACTCTCACAGTAGCTGAAAGGTGGAAGCAACCCAAGTGTCCATGGACAGATGAATAGATATCCAAACCTGGTCTATCCATGCCATGCAATATTACTCAGCCGTAAAAAGGAATGAGGTTCTGCCGCATGCTGCAACAAGGATGAACCCTGAGGGCATCACACTGAGGGAAGTGAGCCAGTCCCAGCAGGACAAGTACTGTGTGATGCCCCTTATGCGGGGTTCCGGGAGCTGTCAAACCCATACAGACAGAAGGCAGGATTTGCGAGGTTCAAGGGCCTTCCTGAAAAGCCAAGGGGAGGGTCTGTGTGTTGAGTGGGGCTGAGGGCAGTGGCCCCAGAGGACTGCACCCCTGTGCTTAGCAGAAGGGGCCTTTGCAAATGTGAGATCTAACACAGACCCTGACAGACACGATCGTGGAAGCCGAGATGCTCTGGGTTATTGGACACTCAGGCGCTGTTTTGGTTTTCCTTAGCAAGGGCTCCCCCAAAATGGGGTGGACCCTGAGGCAGCCTTGGCAAAGCTGAAGATCACTGCCCTCTGCTAAGGTCCCCACCCCTGCTTTTGCCATCGTCTCTGCCGCTCTAACACCTAAAGGGTCAGCATATTGGTGAGGGCACCGTGGGCAGGGGGACATGGGTATACCTGACAGGGTCAGTGCCCCAGGTGAGACTCTGCCACCCTTGATGCCCAGACAGCCCTGTCAGCAGGTAGAGGCAATGAGCCCCTCCCAGCATTGCCCCTTCCAGGGACCTCATTTGTCCCCACAGACTAAGTAATCCAGGGCTGCCTTGGGGTCCTTGGACTCACCTAAGTAGCTTTTCTCTGGGCCCGCAGATCTCATTGCCTCTCTGGCTAAATCCCACACCCCCCAAATTTACCCTCTGCACCCACTTTCCTCATTGGCTCCTTCCCCCACCATGGTCTTGGAAACCTCCAGCTACTATCCCAAAGAAGGGGCCTCAGGCTGTATGAGGACAACCACTTGCTCTCCAAAGTCAATCTGGGTCAGAGAGAAAGACGCCCAGTTCATGGCTCTTTGGCGAGGTTATATATATACACACACATATACATACACATACACACACATATATACACACGCATACATATACACACATACACACACGCATACATATACACACACATACACACACGCATACATATACACACATACACACACGCATACATATACACACACATACACACACGCATACATATACACACATACACACACGCATACATATACACACACATACACACACGCATACATATACACACATACATACATATACACACATACACACACACATACATATACACACGCATACATATACACACACATACACACACGCATACATATACACACATACACACATGCATACATATACACACACATACACACATGCATACATATACACACATACACACATGCATATACACACATGTATATATGAGGGCTGTCCAGAAAGTATCCAGCCATGTAATATGAAAAATAGAGACATTTATGGCTGGATTTTTTCCAGACAGACTATATCTATATCTATCTATCTATCTATCTATCTATCTATATCTATATATCTATACATATACAGAGGGAGAAAGAGAGAGAGAGGAGAGAGGAGACTTAGGCTATAAAGTTTCAGCATAAGTGAATGAATAAATGAAGAAATAGCTGTTCATTAGTGTGTGCATAGTTAAGAATTAATTTAAGAACTCGATTGATTCTTAGGTAAAGTTACTGGAGAGTTTACTTTTCACAAGTGCTGTCCATTCCATTTTCGTTTCAAGCAAAGTTTGAACAAATAAATGGATAGAATGACTGGGATAATGAAAATCGCCAGCACATTATGGTGTTTGCCACGTGCCAAACGCATCACTAAGAACTCGAGATGCAGCGTGTGTTCTACCCCAGCCTTTATACCTGACACTATGGTCTGGGTGCACTGTGTGTGTGCACGCATGCATACGTGCATCTCCAATGAGTGGAATCTTGTTTACTTATTGTTGCTTAAATATATTAATACGCCTAATCAATTTCTTACAAAAATTAAACCCATCATGAAAGTTTAAGAAGTTTTCTAGCCTAAATTTGTAGCTGGTGCTGATACAATGATTTTCTTTTCTTTTCTTTTCTATTTTTGAGATAGATAACTTTGAAAGAGTTGGAAAACAGATGCAGTGGGTCTCCATGCAAGATAGTTGCCATTGCCATTGGTCCTAATATTGCAGCTTTTCATGCTTATTTTCTATAAACTGGGGGAAGGGAGGGAGGATAGAATAACTTGTCCAAATTTCAGACTATAGAACCATGTTTTAGTTTCCTAAATGTCTTTATATATTGAGAGAATGGAGACTTTCAGATTATGGAAACCATCCTTTCAGGTTCTTTTTATTTTTCAGATTGGGGAAGCATTGTTAAGTGGCATTGAATTCACAGGGTCAAATTCTTATTGTTAGCTGAATGATCTAAAATTGGCAATTAGGCTCCAATGGGCTGATTGCGTAGTGCTTTTCCAGTCTTAAGTTGGGACAGAAAACTCTTGGTGACATGATGATATAAAACATGGCACCTTCCACCAGGGTTTAGGGAATCTGATGATGACGACACCACTGCTGTCGCTGCTGGTGATGTTCAAGAAGAAGAGGGACTTCTGGGTACCCGCCTGAGAACTTGGAAACCATTTCTTCGTAAAGATATACGTACTCCTATATTCATTGCAGCATTATGCACAGTGGCCACGCCAAAGAAACCACCAAGGTGCCCTTCACTAGATGACTGGATAAATACCATCTATTACATATACGCAGTGGAATACTACTTAGCCATAAAAAAGACGAAATACCGCTATTTGTGACAATCGCGTCTTGAGACTATCATGCCTAGTGAAGTGAGTCAGACCAAAACCGATCAAGGACAAGAACCATGTGATTTCACTCACAGGTGGGATATAAAACTGAAAGCAACAAATAAACAAAGAAGACAAACAACCAAAAAACTCACAGACACAGACACTGGTATGGGGGTGACCAGAGAGAAAGGGGGGTGGGGGTGGAGGGTAGAAGAGGACAACAGGGATCACATACATGGTGACGGAAGGAGAACTGAGTCTGGGTGGTGAGCGCACAATACAACATACAGATGACACATTACAGAATTGTCCGCTTGAAATCTATATAATCGTTTTAACCAACGTCACCCCAAGACCATAATAGAACCTATTAAAAAGAAGAGGGAGAAAGAGAAGGGAAAAGGAGATGGAAGAGAAGGCCCGGCGTCGCTGTCTTTCCCGTGTCACCGTCACGGCACGCATTGGTTAAGGCGGGGACAGCGTTGGTAATTTTCCTCAATCCTAGCGATATTCTGGAAGGACTGCCATTTGGTCTTTGGTGCCAAAAATGGCATTTCCACCCGCGTGACGCCTTGCAGGCTTGCTCGTTTTTCTGGGCCCTGAACGCTCGGCAAGCAAAACAAGAACTCGGAGCTGGAGTTTTTAATGACTTCAGCCAGAGGGTTCTGCCCGGGATCTCTGCGCCTCTCTCCACGGAGAAACTTGGATTGAGGTTTTTAGTTGTTTATCCAAAGATGAATGAACTAAACCTGGTGACAACATTGCCTCTCCTTTCATTACGCTTGCTATTCTGAGGCGATCCACAGTTTTAAACTTACCGTCAATTCATCTTCTATATTTTGCCTTCTTAGAAAAAAAAGAGAACTAAAAAGCCCACCAACTAGTTTAAAAGAGATGATACAAACAAAGCAGGCTTTTTCCTTCTCATGAACTGTGTATATAATTACTTGAATCATGTTGAATTTCACCCATATGCTGGCGAAGGAAAAAAAAAACACACAGCAAAAAATAACTACTGTGAATTCAAACTGCAAATGAATGGAACCGGCCTCATTCATAAATGTCATATGAAGCTTTGGTTAAAAAGGCAAGTCTGTCATTCCAGGGACAGCAGCTGTTGTTATGTTGAACAAAATGGATACAAATGGGTATTATTTTAAAGTGAAATGCTTAATTTCAGACCTAACAAGCACACTGTCCTCTCTGTACCCTGTGTCATACGAGCCACGGTCTCCAGTAGAGGGCTTGATTGCACAGGAAATCCTGCTCGCAGGCCGCGGCCGCGGGACCAGCGAACACGCCGGCAATGTTTGAGTTACTATGGCAATCACAAAATAGGAAGGCCTTTTCTTCTTTTCCCCATCTCTGCATGCAGCCGAAGCCTGCTCCTGAATAGGCCACATCTGCAAAAAGTTTTAACACGGTACTCAGATAAAGAAAAGGATCCCCAAAATGGGCACTGACCCGTCTCAAAAAATGTTGCAAATTTTACACACAAGAATTGGGGAGCCGGGCCACTTTGCACAGGTTATGTCATAATGCAAACACAAAGGGATAAAAGCTCATGAAGGCTTTGGCTGTCAGATACTGAGAGGGGGGACAGCAGAAGTAAATGACAGCTTAAATGCAGATGTAAGGAGAAAAGTCAAAGATGGGTGACAGAAAGTTACTGGTCAATGAATAAGGGAGAAATTTCAAACACACACGCACACACACAAACCAGACAAAAGGGTAAAATACAATAAAATCTATCTATAGAGATTTACTGAGAAAACCCCCCAAAGCATATTTAGCAAATCTTAGAACTATGAAACCCTGTGAAACCAACACATGGCTCTTCAGACGGCGTCTTTGTAGACTTTTCGAATCCCACCACCGCTTTCACGCAGCTTACCGACGGGCTGAGGACATTTTCGAACAATGGCGGAGCCCCCCGGGGAACTGATATTTTAGACACAGTTTGGAAAAACAGATCTTTGCTGATAAAAACTATATAAAGGCAGGTATAGATGATCCTTGGTACCAGGCACGTCTTGGAATCAGGGGGACTGTCTCACGCTCATTCCTAACGAATTGGTTTAGGTTGAAAAGACTCTCCCCCTCCCTCCCCATTCCCCCACGCACCTCTCTAAAATTTGACATTAGTCCAATTTTATTTGAGTCTCCTCACCTCTCCCAGGTGGGCAGTTTTCTGGAACGGCGATTCCTGCCCATGCCATTGGCGTGAAGGGCCCCATTTTTAGGCTTCGGAAGATCACGGCTCGTTGCTCCTCATAGCTTGCTCACTCCACCACCTCCTGCACTGCGCCAAGGGGCGAGCAATGATGCGTTTCATTCCCTCTAGAAAAATCCAAGGGTCAAGACGAAGCAAAAATTCTGAAATTAATCTTCACTTCTTTTTACTGAAAGAGCTATTCATGGCGTGAACACGGTTGGAATAGACTTGGGTGGGTAACGGACTGAAAAGTCGCCATTTGCAAGAGTTGAACCTCAGAGGGAAGAATACCTTTAAGGAGCATGAACTCCCCACAAAAAGTCCACAGCGCTGAAAGGCGTCGGAGTCCAGTAACACTGACACGACATTTCACATTCATTGACTCTTGTTCTTTTGGGGGAGTTTTCGTATGAAGAGAAACAGACAATGGAAGACAATAGTGCTACCTTATCAAAGTTCATTCATGCAGCTATTTCAAATACTTTTAACTGCTTGTCAATAGGTCTTGCAAGTCTCTGAGATTCTAAACGTTCTGTCACATTTGTGTACTAACCACTTAAAGTTCTGCTAAAGCTTTGTGACCTGGACTGCCTCCCCTTTATATGGGTCAAAATGCAAGGCGAAGCCATTGTGTTGAACGGCCTTCATTAAATTCATTGATTTGACCTGTATTTTAAAGACCAAAAGTCAAATGGAATGGGAAGTTAAAGTTCCCATACAAGGCCTTTTCGTGGGTGCGTTCAGCTCCCTCGAACTGTCCGGTGTGCAGGCAAGGGGCATTTTAGGGCTGTGGAGTCTGGCTTGCAGCAAGGCAAGCTCTTTTAGAGAAAAGTTTCGGGTTGTTTCTAATTTTATGCAAGGGTGAAACAAATGCTAAGGCTGAAGGAAGCTATTGTCTTGAACTTGATTTCCTTCCCAAAGGGGTCGTTTTCTCTGCTTCCACAGCAGCCTCACCAGAATGAATTGTCTCTCTTTTAGTCAGTAGGCACTTTTGGATTTGAAATGAGCTTAAATTTTGTTTTGGACATATTGAGGAATATCAGCACTTTTTGAAGAGCCCTATCTTTTCTTTTGTGTGTGTGTGTTGGGGGGGGGGGACAATGGTCACAAACAGTGATTATTTAATGTGGGGAGAAGCAAGGGAAGACGAGGAATTGCCAATAAAAAGCCAGAAAATTGCCTTTCTGCTACAAGCCCACCTTAGCCCGCTTCTCTCTCTCTCTCTCTCTCTCTCCCTTTCTCATTTTTAGCCTCAATCATTCTCCTATACTTTACAATTAAAAAGAGTAGAAAGACCATTCAGTCCTTTCTTTGTAGAAAGATAGCATGAATCAAACTGTTGATACTACTTACCAAATGCCACAGTTCTGAAGATTCCTGCTCCCCCCCCCCCCAATTCTATCAATACAATTGGGACAGGAGAGAAGATGCCAGTGAGATGTGGTTATGGAGTCAGAATCCCAAGAGAACGAGGTGCCCCACCGGAGAAAGGAGGAACTGAGAGAACCCTGGGAGGCTCTACGTCAAACTGAGAAGGATGCAAACGCCCAGGGAGCGAATGTACTGGTAGAAATCTCGCAACTTCCCAGACTGAGATCTGCAAAGTCATGGAGAGTGATCTCCGTTCCAGAAAGCTCCCCTCCGATTGTTGCTGAGTACTACGACAGACACCGTCATTGTTGAGGGAGATACTGTTATCCTCACTTTATAGGTGAGGAAATTGACACTTAAAGGTCAAGGAACTTTCCAAGGTCACATAGCAAATAGAGAGCAGAACAGAACCCGGATCTATGTGATCACAAAGCACACACTCGGGGGGAAACTAAATTCCTTTCATTGCCAGTTGCTGCAAATCGGCGCATTTGGCTGAGAAGTTTGAAAGAACACGTTTAAATGAACGATTGGTGAGCATGGATTAGGGGTTTTTTGAGAGATATTTTCCTGGGGCTAGGTTTGTAAAGTAGAATAAAAATCTATTTCTTGGGAGAGGTGTAAATAGTAGGAGTCGTGAAGGTAGGCCAAGAAGGTAGACTCTTAACTCCATGCTCACCCTCACAAGGATCACACCCATCTGTTATGCCCCGTCTCCATACTGTCCCACCGTGGAGCGTGGGGCGGGAAGATGGCCAGGATGGGCAGGACCAGGACCGCCATCGCACACTCCCTGCTCTGTCCATTTAGCTCTGCTTACCTGAGGACTGTCATCTCTTCACAGTGACCCTCTGAGGACAAACCTTGTACTGACACTTAACATCTCTGGAAAGTTACCACCTTTCTTAATATTTTCTCCAGAGACCATAGTTTGTTTGTTTTTTTTGTCCCCGGAACAGAGTTTTGAGTTCACTATCCATCATCAGAGGTGAGAAAACTCGGGCTTAGAGACCTCTGGGTCTTAGGTTGCTGCGGTCCAAGGTAGGCAAATAATCTTGTGTTAAAAAGGCAATTTTCCCCCTTCCTATGGCTGAACCAAAATACAGAAGGAACCTTTGGATTTATGGCCATTTTTCTTATTAATTATAAATTTAAGAATCCTCGGGCTGAAGCTACCTTGTTCTCAGTTCCAGAGGGGTCAGACTGCTGCCCCTGTGGGCCCCCAAACGAGAGCATGGTGCATTTGAGCTCTGTCCCCAAACCCCACACCAATTCCACTCCACTGGGCGTTTGCCCTCCCCCCATCCCAAAAGAACACTGGAGGTTTGCTCTCTGAAGAGGACCCGTGGACAAGAGGACCTGAGACCATGCCGCTCTCAAAAAGCAGGATGATTAGGTAATCGTGTGTTTGGTGCATGCCTGATGCTGAAAGGGCCCCCGACCCACTCCCCACCGCACCCTTACCAGTCCCATTGTCCCGTCTGGTTCCCAGAACATGAGCAGACATACTCTTACCTTCCTGGCAGGAGACTGGGAAATATTTCAGCCCACGAGAAAAAAAATAAAGGTACTGGAGGTTCCTTAACAACAAGCCCACCCAGACCACTAAACAGTGAAACTCAAAGTCAGGCAGCCCACTCATTACAGCCAGAACTTCCAAACAGCTTTATAGACCCCCTGCTAAGTCATTAGCGGACATGAAGGATGAACAGACACCTGAGAAGCCCCCAAATAGGAAAGTCATTTGGAACGAAACAGAGACCAAGAACCGAGAAGAATTCTACAAATTTATCTGAGGATAAAATGGTAAACAAAACGACAAAACTCTTGCCTTTGCAGAGTGTACCCATTAAAAGGCCCCTGAAATAATCCAGGCAGGATGACTGGCAGGCTGGGCAGGGTGGAGGCAGAGGACATGGGGAAAGCAAGTCAGACTCGGGCCATGTTCTCAGGGTGGGGCCAACAGGATTCCCCGATAAGTGAGATGCAGAACATACAAGGGAGAAACGAACGATGTGTTGTGGATGACGCCCAGAGGAGAAAGAAAGAAGACTTGGACATGGTTTCGTACCTATAGAATTGCGCACGTCCAAGGAAGGTTTGAAAAAGCCATCATGGCGTCCTCTAGTCAAAGTCAGCTGTCACTCTCAGAAAAAGCCATAGGGGTAAATCTTCAGTGCCCAGCAGGACAGCTGTTATCCAGTCACTTGTCTCTAAGAACATCACTAATGCCTTTGCCGAAACCTGCACACTGCACCAGGGACATCCCCTTAACAGCTATATTTATGAGGAAATTATTTTAGTCCCACAGAGGGTGATGATGGTGGCCAGCAGGTGAAAATGCAGTGCTCCTCACCTGCGAATAACACCCACCACCCACACACAAAAAATCTTTTATTGTAAGGGGTATGGTAGATATAACACACATCAGAATGTTAAAAAAATTTTTTTGAGTGATTAAGAACATATCTATTATGCTGAGCACACAATGCAACACATAGATGATGTAGTACAGAATTGTGCATTTGAAACCTATATAAATTTTACTGACCAATGTCACCCCAAGTCTAATAATAAAGTAAAACAAAATGTATCTATTATTCTCTTTTCAAGATATGTAATTATTCCCTCCTGAGAGCTTTGATGACGTAGGTTCTTTGGGCAGAGCAGTAGAGTCCCAAGAGCATCCCCGGCTGTTTTGAGGACGTCTGACACCTGCTCCATCCAGCAGGTTTGGGACTTTAACCACACCTGCTGCTCATCTAGTATCTTGGCAAAGGTACACAAGACCCTCGAGTGCACCCTTATCTCTAAATACACTTTGAAATGCACCCACCTCCTGGGGTGACTGGGGTATCCTTCTCAGCTGATAAAACTAGCAGACAAAACTTGATTTTTTCTTCACCCCCATCACCTATTGCTACCAGGTAAGATGTAGGAGACTTAACACCCTTATAAATAAATAACCCAGGACACATTGCTCATATAACACTGTGTGCTCCCCAGTCCTAGGCCAGCTGAGTGTGAACCCCATGCACCGTATTCTTTTTCTCTAAATACTATAATTGCAGAAACATAAGGACAAAGAGACTCAGTGATGCCACCAACATATAGGACATCTCACTTGTGTAAAGAAAACACAACGCACAAAACCTGCTGGCAGAGCCATCGGCCTCTCCCTTAGATACTTCCGCTTCTCAGGTGGTGAGGGGCCTGCCAGCCAAAGCTCTTAGGGCTCAGTCAGTGGAATTCTCTAGAATAAAGCACTGGAAGGGAGAAAAAAAGGAAGCTGGAGTTTGCTTGTCCCTTCTCTAGACCCATCAAATGAGGATCTTGGTGAACCTCCCTTTTGTAGCCAGCCTTCTATCAGCAACACAGGGACAGAATTTGGAAGAAGCAAGGGTCAGCCTTGCGAGGGCCAAGGCCGCTGTCATTTCTGCGAGATCAGGACACACCTCACCTGTCACTCACGCAGCCCTCTCAAGCAATTCTCCCGGTAACAGCACCCACTCTGCAGGTGGGGAGACCCCCATGCCCCAGGGAACTGAATTTCCAGGTCCCGAATTTCCAAGTAGACCAAGTGATGACCATAGAAATACTTGATTCCATCTCAGTGCTATTTTCTCATCTCCTAGGACCACAAAGCATGTTCCTCTTTCTGCGTGGATTTCCACATTGGTCTGGCGCCATTCCTGCTCCGGGGGAAGAGAGTCCAGTTGCCCGCGTAAGTGGAGTCGATTCCTCCAAGGACAGGCTTGTGCTAAAGCCCAAGGGTCATTCCCCAGCTTTCCTTATGCAAACGGTTGGTTTCTCAGGACTAGATGTGCGTCCTTGGAGTCCCAGCCCGTCTTCCAATTCAGAGCAAAATTCTGGGAAAGCATGCTCTGCTGGCCCCTGCAGCTTTGGCTGAGACACACAGTTTGGGGGAGGGGGCTTGGCCACTCCCAAGCTCTAAAGGTCAGCAGATGTTGTCTCAGTGAGGTGGCATCTGCCACCAATGCCAGATACAGGGACCCAGTTGCTAATTCAGTGGCCTTACGTTTTCCCACAAGCTTGTAGAACGACGTCTCCTTCTTGTCCAACCCCTCAGGAGTGGCTTTACTAATACAAGAATTCAAGTGGTCTCCCAGTTCTCCATGTGGCCCCAAGCCCCACAGCAGCCTTTCTCTGCAAATGCCCCCTGCTGTCACTTGCTCCCCCTGGGCCTATTTCCCCGGTCTCACTCCCTTTCAACATCTTCCTCTGCTTGCCTCAGTTTTTCTTTTCTGAAGGGTTTGGATGCATTTTCATCTCTACAGTATGAAGGTCTCGCTTCTCTGCACATGGCCCTATAGCTTGTTGGAGTGTTGGTCACCGGTGACTGAACCACAGACGGCTTGGGGCTCTGGAACGTTCATGATGCAGAGGTGTGTTTTAGCGACAGTTCAAATCCTCCTCTCTGGCCTTGCTCGTCTGGAAAAGGGGCCTCACACTTCGATCCTTAATAGCTTCCCCCTGGAGCTGGGGACCTCTGCCGAGTGGGTGGCCTTTTGCCCCCCTGTTCCAAAGGCCTCTGCCAGCAAACGTCACCAGGCTGAGCAGACCCTCTTTTCTTATTTAAAGAAAAATCCCACTTTCTTTAGACACTGGATACGTGAAGATGCTTACAACGTGCTACATGGACCCTTTCAAAACTTCTAACACCTTTGGGATGGTTCCACAATTCACACTTGAAAATCGTGTCCCACACTCGTTCGCACACGCCGAACTTCTCGTCTATCGCACTTGGGACTGAAAACCGGGTTCTGTCCGTGGTTCTAAAAGTACCGCCAACATTCCTTCCTACGTTGGGGCCGTGCTCCAACTGCATCATCAGGGCAATGGCTGTGAAGTGTCTTCACCCTCCTTAAAACCCTGCAGAAATCGTGGGGAAAAAATTACAGTGTAGGTCGCATGTATCCAAGAGATACATTCATCACTCAGATGTGCTGAAATGTGAAAAAAAATTTAGAATACTGTGAATATAATAAAATACATTATTTAAAATTCATCTGCAGTCACAATCTAGAAATTACTAAACAAAAATATAATAATATAAAGAATAATTTTTTTTCTTACCTACTCTGTCATTTTTTTACTGCGACCTCCGCAGGTTAAGACGTCATCGAGGTGGCTTACTGGGTAAGTGTGATGCCAATCCAAGGGGGACTTCTGGGGACCTCCAGAGAGGTAACTCAAATCTCCAGAAAGACTCAGAGGAGATTGTAAAGTGCTATAAACAGTCCCTTCTTTCTCCTGGACTGGTATCTGGGTGAGTCCCCTCCCTCACAAGGACACTCGCACTGACAGCCTTGATGTCCAACCCCACAGTGACTCTTCAGTCCTTTTGGTCAATCAATGGCTGAGTCCTCTGGACACCCTGCCACGTCTTGTTTTGCAGACCACCAAGGAAAAGCCTGCGTCTCAGGCGCCTCTTCCTCACAGTCTGGGTGGCTCCAGCCCCTACACGCAGGTTTGCTTCTCACTCCCGGTGGCTCGAGCCTTGGCGTGGCCTCCCGGGTCCCCACGTTGAGCACTCTGCCGTGCACTATGTCACTCGCTCTCCACAATAGCCCCGAGTGGTAGTAATGCCATCACTCTCATTTCACAGAAGAGACAACCGCTGAGCGAACAGGGTAAATCGTCTTCCCAGTGACACCAAGTATGGACGAATGGCAGTGGGATACGGACCCCCAACAACTGCCTACGGAGTCTGTACCCTTAAAGCATGGCTGTGGGACGTCCCTCAGCCTTCAGAATCAGCCCCTGACCTTGGCCAGCCCCTGCGCCGATGCCAACTCTGCCACCTTTGCCAACGCCCTTTGCCAACACCACCGCCCAGCCGCGTCTACAACCAGTGCTGGCAACTCCTTCAGGGACGAGAAAGATGGTCCCCACACCCGGGTTCCCGACACGCAGCACCACTGGCGTTTGGGGCTGGGTAATTCTCTGCTATGGGGCCTGTCCTGTGCACTGCAGGGTGCTGGGCAGTACCCCTGGCCTCTACCCACAACAGCAGCAGCACCCCCTGCCCCAGTTGTGATGAACAAAAATGTCCCCCGACATTGCCAATGCTCCTGTGGGGAGTGGGGGTGGGGACACTGGCAAAATCACTCCTGACTGAGAACCACTGCCCGGGGGTACCCACCCTGCCAGCTCTCTCCCCGCTTTTGAGCTGCACTTCCTGAGAAATTAAGGTCTCTGATGCAAAGCCTGTCGCTACTATGGAACTTTAAAATACTGCTCTTTTATTGGGGAGTCACTGGGGGTCTTGCCCTGGGTTTTTTTTCTTTTCTCCATTGGCATTCAGCGGAGAGCCAATCCTGGCACCAATGCCCAAGAACTGTCCAGAAAGAAGCTAGCTCCCAGGTCTTTGGGGTCTGCCTGCACCCTCCTCTGCCCCATTCTTGAGGGGTGAGAAAGCAAAGAGTGAGAAGCAACATTTTCTTTTCTCTCCTCCTTAAAGTCAACTGAACCTTCATTTTCAGTTCCTTCCAATGCTCGCTCCACGTGAAGAAAAGGGTGCCTTACGGCTCGTAGCCCATTAACTCCGGCCCCGACACCCACGCCACCCCTCTCGTAGGAGATGAGATGACTGCTTGCCCCAGACGAGCCTTTCATGAGTCCCTTCCCTTGGATTTGGGATGAGAATCAAGAGATTCAGGTTCGCTCGGGGTCCCTGGACCTGTCACCTACCAACACGACAGCCCATGGAGGCCATGTTTTCCATTCTGTACACCCAGACAACGGAAGGCCCTCGTGTGCGGAGGGAAGAATGAAGGGATACACAGACAAGGGCAGGGCGAGGGGCACAGAGACGCCTCAGATTCAAGTTCCAGCTCCCGGCACGTCCCCAAGCCCAGGGTGCGTCCTTGTCTCTGTCCCTGGCCCACTCTGGGATCTTTACAATAAGCGCTCGTGTCTTGCATAATGCAGTGTAAGTTGGTTTGGAGTTGAAAGACAGTGAGATGATGTTTGTCGCCGAAAGCCAAGGTGGACACCTTAGAGGAGAGCCATTTATTGGCATCGTGTGGGGTAATTGTTTCACACGGCCACCATCAGGAGACCCTTACATTTTAGTGTAGAATAAAGGTTTAGCCGTGAATCAGGATGCGGTTCATGAGAGGTGCTGCCTGGAGCCCCTCTCGCCCTTTTGGGTGGGGCAGGGAAGAAGCAGCTAGAAGCAAAACGGGGCCTGAAGCTGGCGAGCAAACCAGGCTCCCCCTCGGGGCCACCAGGCCTGGGGGTGGCGGGGAGGGGAGGGGGCGTGTGATGGGGGCTCAGGAAAAGGCAAGAATCGGAGGGAAGGCAGTGAACCCCAAAGAGCCACCAGCAGCCAGGGCGGGCAAAGACCCGAAGTACAGAGTCAACAAAACAAAGTCCGGGCCCCGACGGCCGAAGCCCCCCGTCCGCTCGTGCATTCGAGTCCTCAAACGTGTGAAATGCCCGTGTCCTTCCGCGACTCGCCTGCAGGTCAGCACGTCCGATCAGAGCTTGAGTGCCCGGAGTCGGTGCACCCCGGCCGACGGGAAGCGGTTGTTGGGGAAGAAGCACTCCCGTGACTTGAGGGGGGCTCTGAGTCGAGGGCCAAGGGAGGTGGATGCTGAGGGCCGGGCCCCGCAAAGCCAGCCCTCGGCCCCGTGCAATCACACACGTATTCTTCGGCACCGGTGCTTTAGGCATTCTTCATCCACCCCATGTCTGTCTCCTATGTGCCAGGTAGCCGTGGGCATCAAAATAAGGTGGGAAGGACACCCAGCCTTGTTATGTGAACCCATTCGAGGTTCGGGAGGTGTTGTACTCAAAGGCTAGAAAAGAATGTCCATGTGACAAGGACACTAGCTGACACGTATCGGGCCTACTTATGTTCCCAGCCCAGTGCCAAGCCCTTCGGTGCGTCACCTGATTTCAGAGACGCCCAAGGACCCTAGGAGGAGGGTGCTGCGATCATGCCCGTCTTACGCCCAAGGGCCCCGAGGTGCAGATGAAGGCTGACGCAAGGTCACACAGCCGGCCCTTGGCAGAGCCTGGATTTGGACGCCTGACCCCACAGCCTGCGCCCCCGCAATCCTATGTACCCAAGGGTCATGATGAGGTGTCACCGGGATGAGACTGAGCCCCCCCACTGGAACGGACTGGGTGGGGACCATCCCCAGGCTCCCGCAAGGGCCCAACCTTCAAGATTCAGGCCAAAACCCCATGGAAATGCCAAGCAGGGCACCTCCGGGGACAATCGTCCGGTCTCCTTTTGGAGACCACGAACTGCGTGGGCCATCCATCACACACTGACCGTGGCGCCAGCCGCTGCCGCTCCTCGCCTCTGCTTCTCCCCATTTACATCATTTAGTTTTTAGACTTTTCCTAATTAAGAAAGGTTCCCACCAGCAACAGCAAAAATCCTCACCACCTCTTTGATTATCTCAGCTTTTCTTCCCCTTAATTACTATTGAGCTCCTGGCTGATTAAATTAGTTTTTTTGAGGTCCTTTCTGAAATCTTGGGGAAATTATCTAAAAATCATGAAATCAATTCCCTTACGCTGTTTTAATCTTTTATGCCCCGGGCTCAAAGAAGGATGGGCAGACAAGTGCAGGCCCTCTGAGACGTGTGCAGCCCTCCACACTGCTTGCCAGCCTTCTAGGGCCTTTGTGGACCATCTGGGTCAATTTCCTTCCAAGTAAATGAAATGCAAATAAAAATTCCAGCAGTTTTTCAGCTGCCGGCTGCCCAGCTGATTAGCATGACAGAGGCTGGGAGATGAGGCCTGACCCGGTGCACTTCCCCTCATCTCATTAAGTTGTAACTCCACCGCCGCTGCATTCATGGTGTTTATTGACGCTGAAAGGCGTCTTTATCCAAAACTAGCTAAATTCACATTCAGAGTTTTTCCTTGGAAGTCTGGCCTGCTGCAGCACCCACATGAAAGTGAACCTATTATGGCTGGCTCATGTGTCCCGCTGATTCTGAACCGAGCTGGAGGGTTCCCAAAAACGCTGATTTCACAAGTCCGGCTCCTTCCCTCCTCCTCCCCCAGCCGCCAAAGGCACAGGGGTGCCCGGTGCAGGAAGAGGCAGGGGAGCGGGAGGAATTCCCAACGTCAAGGTCTGTGGAAGCCTGGATGAGACCCACACCTGCAGGAGCTGCAACCCGCCGCCGCTGACCGGGCGGGCGCGACGCTCCCTGATCAGAACACGGTCGCCCCCGTCCCATTCCCTGGATCTCTTCTTTCCCAAAGCGTCCCTCTGTCTGCGTGTCCCTTAGCCACATACGACGACGCGTCACGACAGCAGCCTGCATGTGCCGTGGGGTCCTCACTGGTTTGTGACTTGGACCTTTGCACACCATGGAGTGATTCGCTTACTGTTGAGGCTGGGACGTCTCGGGACCTGGGGACCCTCCGCCCGCAAAGCCATGTGGATCTTGGGAAATGAGAATGAGGGGAGAGGAGAAGAAACTCAAGAGGGGGAGGAGTCATGATTATTTGTGAGTCTCTGGTCGCCCCTCCAAATAAAGTAGTATACTCAAAACCCAAAACCTTCTCTGACCCTGTCGGGGTTATAGCCAGGGAGAGAGCTTTGAAATCGAGTTTAATGAATTATCTGGGTGGTGAGTGAATCTTTTTATATGAAAGTGAAACCCAAAGATTTTTATAGATTCTGGTTAGCATTCAGCCAACGGGGCTGGCATGGATTTCTACGTGGCAAAAGGACTGGTGTCCTTCCATGCATACGGGAGACCCCCAGCCGTCCAGAATGCACTATTTCAAACAATAAACAGCACTGGACCTGCTGCCACGCGTTAGCAGTCTACGAAACTATCTTAAGCTTTTGTTCACAGGATCTCTGCTACGTGTTATATGCTATTTAACAATTCCCATTAAAATCTTTTCCTACACTCTGTTTCCTTTTGGGTCCAGTTTAACAACTCAGCAGGTTGGTCGTTTTGCAGGTTGGCTCGGATTTCCCTGGCTGTGGGTGAGAACATTTGTTTCCTCTTCTGTTGGCCAGTGGTGGGGGGTGGGGGGTAGGGAGCAGGGGCGTGGAGCCAGGGCTAAGGGTGAGGGACCTTCTACCGGGACTGTGCACAACGCCGTCACATTTGCCCAGCTCGCTTGGCCCCCAATGCCCAGCAAACCCCATAAGGCTGGTCATTGTACAGGAGGCAAGGAGAGTGACAGGATGTGATTTCAGTAAGAGGAAGGGGCTGGCGGGCCGGGCCACTCTGCAATGCCATGCCCTGTGGGCCAGGCGTGAGGCTCACAACAGCGTCTGCAGGACGATTGTGGGAATTACGAAGGGGGAAGACAACCAAGTGAGCTGGCCCACCTGACCATCTAGCTGAGTGGAAGATGCTTCCAGAAACTAGTCAGAACCCATCACATTAAAGGTGCCATCTGACAACATGTCACCTCCTGCATTCCTCACTAAGACCCTACAGAGCCACGTGTCAGCCGCCCCGTTTCACAGATCAGAGAACTGAGGCTCCGAGGGCCACGGTGCTGCCTGGAACTGAGGGTGTCAGGCGGTTGTCACCAATCCCAGAGTCCACATTCTCCTCCACCCCACACATGCCACACCCGTTCTATTTCTCATTCACATGTGGGGCAATTATGTCCCTCAAAGAACTGGAACCACGGACCCTGGGTGCCATGCCCAGGACACAGAGCAACTCTGTGAAGATGTCTCTTTGATGCCACCTGCCACAGGCTGCTTGGTTCGTGCTGGCCGACATAAACAGAAGGTGTTGCTGCACCTCCAGTGGGGCGGGGGGGACCTGAGGTTCAGGCCTCAGCTTGTCCCAGCTTCCCTACAAGCCAAGCTGTCCCCGGGAGCCATGTGGCCAGACCACAGCCCTGTTACCTTCACTGACCTGATCAGCCCTCACTACCAAGCCCGTGGGAGACGGTCACCCTGTGCTGCAGGCTGACCCTGAAGTGACTAGTGTCCCCACCGCGGACCCCTGAGAGCCATCACTTCCCACGTCCTTGCAGGCAAGGATCAACTTCACCCCAGTTTTGATTATATGGAACAAAAGTGTATTGAGAATAAGTTTCCCAACTGATCCTCACATACACAATAAAGCAGTAATAGCGAGACCGACTGTGCACCAGGCACCATATTAAGTACTGCACAACTGTCCTGTGCATGAATAAGTCAAGGTTATCATTCCTGGCCCATGGTCCACCTTGCTCTCCAAAGTGGGGTTCATGAATCGACAGCATCCAACCATCTAGAAGCTTCTTAGGCTCCTCCCCAGGCCCACCAAATTTAAATCTGCAGGCTAGCATTCGAACATGGTTCCCGGTGACTCCCGTGTGCCGTGGACTTCGAGAAGCACCAGCACAGGATTCTTTTCAAGTCCATGGTAAAGGAAAGAGGATGCTTGCTTTTTGCTCAGTGTTTGTAATTCAAGTGAAACTGTACACACGTGAGTTCTGAGCAAACTTGGAGCTTCCTGAATTTATGTTTTCTTTGTGCCTGGTAGAAGATTTTTCAGAACTTCTTTTAAAGTCATCTCCATGGCAGTCCTGTGAGTTGGGTATTTTTGTTGGTGTTTCTCTATCACAAGTAAAAATAAAAGGAAAGGAAACTTACACTGAAAGAAACGATTCAGAGGCACTAGGTAGAAGTAGCAGAGCTGGGATTCGAACCGAGGTCACCCTGACGTCAAAGCCTGCACCTTCCCACTAATGTGAGGCTGACTCAGCTGCCAAGCACAGCAAGGTAAATGCAAGTGGGTCCAAGTCGTACACATTAGTCTGCTTTTATCTGGCAGGATAAGGCCCAATAAAAACATTTCAAGTAGAACTGTGTCTTTAGCTTCCTAACACTACATCGTGGGAAGAGCACGACAAGGCATTGTTTTGTCTTTGTACCCATAATGCCCTCCAGGTCACAGCTGAAGGGATTTAGAGCATGAAGACCTGGCTGGTTAGATCTTAAAGGGAGCACTCAGTAAGGAGACGTCTGTTTGTGACTACGGTGAATTCACCAGGCCATCTCAGAACAAGGCAGCAGAAACATGGGATCTGTGCAGTGACAAAGAGAAGACACTAATGCATCAATCTTGGGGCTAAGGAGACTTTGAATCACCTCATCAAGATTGTCACCAAGTATAGGTGCTGTCATACCAGGCAGCTTAGACGTGAGCTACTCAGAACGATTTCTCTTAATGATGTGGGGGGATGATGCATTCAAGGGTGTGACAATTAATTCTTTTATAAAATGCTTGAAGACCCTGATGTCACCATTTTGCTTAAATTCCCATGGAAGGTTTCCCCCACTCTCTCCCTACGTTCCCTTTTCCCTGTGCCCTACTCTTCACCCCGTGCCAATGTACCCTCCAAGGTCCCAATACCACCAGGAACTTCCTGGTCACTGGGAGATCCCCACCCAGCAAACGTCCCCCTGTCCTTCCACTAAATACTCCAGGGCCCAGAATTTACTGTCCCTCTGTCTCCTCCTCCCATCCACACTCCTGTTCAGCAGCAATGCAAATCTCAGTTAAGTGGTGAGGAACAATCAGGCTTGCTGAACTAATTCACTCTAAAGTGTGAATGATTGATAGCCCCACAAACCATCCCATCGCGATTTGCATTTTAAAGGTGCTTCTCTGCCCTGCTGAATCTCTATTTGCATGCATTGCAGCTGGAGAAGCAGATAATTTTGTTTGTTGGTTTGTTTACCACATAAGCCACTTGGAACCTGTCACATAAAAGGTCAGGAACTTATAACCACCTCACGGGTTTGGAGCCATCAGGCCTCATTCCCTCAGTCCGGGCAGGGCAACCCGATGACAGAAGCAAGTGCTCCGCCCTTGACCCTTGGAAATCCAGCACTAAACTGAGCGGGTTCTTTGTCCGTCTTGCCTCACTCCATCCTTGCCGAACCAGACAGAAAGTCGCCCCAGTAACCAGTTGGGCCCCACGGAGGCCACTTCTTTGGTGGCACTTAGCAAAATGAGGAATGAGCTGCAGTCCGATTTGTATGATACAAGTCTTTCTGCTGCCTGCCCTCCACCTCCTCACAGATTCTGCTGGAACCCCTGCGACCCTCTCACGGTAAGTGAGCTCCGCTTCCAGAACCCTGGGCTCTGGGTATCCGGAGGAGAAATACCACCAGGGGAGCCTCATCGTGGCCCTCATCTCATTTGCGGAGCATTTCCTCACTGACAAGCGTGATGCTAAGGACTTAATCTTTACATCAAACCCATCAAGAAAACAGCGTTTCCTCTGTTTTCGCAGAGGACAAACATGAGGATCAGAGAAGTTAAGCAGCTTACCCAAAGTACCACAGCAAGTACCGGATGGAACCACAAATCAAATCTAGATCAAACTCCCAAATCCCAGTTCTTAACCGCTACACCGCAGTGTGTGTCATAAGAGGACTGCCATGGCCCGGAGTCACGTCGTGAGTAGGGCCCCCTCCTCCAACAGGCACAGCGTCTGGGGCCACCAGTACTTTCTGGGACCCGCAAACATGTATTAATTACTTTTAAAATCAGAAGGAAAAAAAAGCTTTTAGGTTGAAAAATGTTTTACTATATTAACACATTCACCGTTATACCAACACAGTCATTATACCGAGGAAGCGGCCCACAGAGGCAAGAGGGCCGAGGGCCCATGAAAGTCACCAGGCAGCCGGGTTCAGAGTGACTGCCACCAGCAGTTTCTGCTACCCTGCCACCTGCGTTACTGTCAACTTCAGGAGGGGCCTCGGAAGAGGATGGCATACTTATCTCTAGTGTCAAAGAGGGACAGATGGACAGAGAAGCTAAGCAAGCCTCTCAGGCTCCTGGGGTCAGAGGAGGCTGCCTGGCTGAGGTGACAGAGCCATGGCCTGGCCGATCGATGGCTCTGCACCTGATACCCCCGAGGCGGAGGTTTGGAGAAAAATGGTTTGCACGGCTTCCCCTGCCCCTGCCCCCAGGCCAATCCGCTTCTCCCCGTTCTGTGATCAGTGAGGCCAAGAGTCTCACTGCCAAGTGCCATCAGGCTATTGACGGTGGGACAAGGTAGGCGGCTCTTTGCGAGGCAGTCTGACCCAGTGGCAGGTCAGAAATAGCTTCTTCCCTTTCAGGATGCCGGCCCAGGTGAGGGTGGGTCATCCAAGCCAGGTTTCATCACTTGTCCCCCGTGATGGGCCCGGGGGGAATTCCGTGCCCTTTCTTGGCTTTCTTCAGGGGCTAATTCCTTTGATGGCGCCAGCGGCCTGGCAGCTGCCTTTGAGGATTCTCGGCCAACGTGAAGGGATTTTCATGTACATAATAAACTCTGGCCTGGAGAGAGCCAACTTGAGCCCAATCCATTCATCTTGTACTTCTTCCACTCTCCCTTTCTTTAACCTGAAGGATCCTGCTGGAAGTCACAACGGCGGTTTTGGTGTTGTGTAAGAACGGAGACTGAAATAAGGGTGACGTGGTCACCCTGGGTCACTCACACTAACAGTCGCAGAAAGTGTCCACGTGAGCACAACCCACTTTGCGTGCCTTCACTTCCAATCTCCTCAGGTGACTGTAAGCCATGATTTTGCAAGTGGAACAACATGTTAAGTACACCAATGGGTTTACTTTGTACCAAAACTGACAGATGATTCCCTTTGCGAGCTCAGGACCCTTGGAAGTCTTCGTAAGCTTGCCTATGTGTGTGTGTTTTATAAACGTGAATTTTAGTACATCATTCTCTAAGTAAAACACGAGCTATTTCTTCATTTCTGGAGTCCAACTCTGGACTCTAACCCCTACCAGCAATATAAAGTATTAGAATGGAGGTCGTGGAAATTCAAAGAGAAAAGCTGTCTTAGGGGTAGAAACTAAGAGCTTTGAGGAGAAGGTAGTGGAGTTGTATTAAGTAACCAAGGAAAAAGGGGGGAAAGCAGCTGAGGCCAACACCCTGTGCTTGGGAAGGATGACGTTCCTGACACGTTCCCTGGGAGGCAGGTTTCCTTGAAGTTGTCTCTGCACATGCGCCACAGATCCAGCCCCTGGCCCACCCTCTCTTCAGGGTCAAAATACCGCATTTCTGCCCCAGTTGAAAGCAGCCTGTACTTCGGTGATACAGACACGGTTGCTTGAAGAATCTGACAGGCAACCAACCGCTGTCCGGTGGCCTGAGTTCACTGATGCATTTGACAAACTTTATTGGTCAGATTGCAAACAATCAAGCACTCTGAAAGGAGACAGAGTAGCCCTTGGCTTCCTGGAGATTACAGGGTGGTACAACCAGGCTGCCCATGAGACAGTGCTTCACACACTTGGGCCTCATTAACCATTAGCTAGGGAGTGAGGTAAAAACCCATTCAGTCCAGAGTTTGGGGCTGGTGAGAAGGGTGATCGATCCTTCTGGAGACAAGGGGAGGGATTCTGTTCTCTACTGGGTGATTTTTGCTTCCCGGCACATGGTGTGTTTCATTTTTATTAGTAAGTCTTTGAGGCAGCCATCATCTGCGTCCTATAGAAGACTACCCTGGGACTTGATATTTAAGCTTTGTGACAGAATCGCACAGCTAGTAAGGTACGGAATCAAGCTCAAGTCTGACTGAATCTTTCTTTATATCTTTCTTCCCTATCAGCTTTGAAATTTGTTTTTAATTTTTGTCAAAGTTATATATAGACATAGTTTAATGAATCAACATAATTCTGCAAAGCTACAGACATACCTTGTGTCCATCCTCCTTGTTTCCCCTTCCTTTGACGGATCCATTTCTAATGCTTTTAGCTGATTTCTTTTATATGTATATTCCTATCACGAAGGGTCATAGTCATATTGCTGCTTCCTGGTTTCTCAGTCTTGGGCATTATCAGTTGCCTTCCCCCTTGGAAATCTAAAGATGTAGCTCTCTTTCCTCCTATCCTCCCAGTGTGGTGTTTCTAACCAGTTCGGCTACCAAATTTGGGTTTCCATTGCAGAATGGCAGAAGGAGTTTGGCAAGTTCTCTCTTCAACATGCAATGACACAACCAGTCCAGATGGTCAAACACATTTCGAGAGGCTGGAAATCAAGCCAAGTCATGCAAAACTTGAGAGAAGGTTGTTCAAAAAACACTCCTGAAATTTAGGTTAAGAAAAATGGGACTCTGACATTTTAGCCTACCTGCCCCTCCCCCGCTCTCTCCCAGCTGCTATGGGTAGTTCTATCCAGGCAGGGCGGGCCACGGAAACCAGCAACTTCACCAGCATAGGGAGCAGACTTGATTAAGAGCATACAGTAGGAAACCCCATATGCTGAGCATTACCAGAAATGGTAGCAACCCCAGTTCCAAACGAATGGGAAAGGGCCACGTTGCAGCTAGCCTGAGATTGGGGCAAATAACGAACTGTCCGAGTAGCCAGAAATGTAGCAGAAAGATCCGTGGGAAGAGACAGTTATAATGGCCTCCAGAATCTCAGACATCTCCATCAGTCTGGAAAGCTGCTGCCCACACTTGCAAGGCTGTGTACACGCAGAGGAGAGACCAAAGAGAGCCCTTGCTAGCCACGCATCCCGGCTGAACACCAGGCCTTGCACATGTACACAGAGGAGCACACGGGGAGCTGGTGTAGAGCAAAACCCAAGGAAGATTTACAAAGGACTGGAACTTGAGGGTGTCCCCCAGCCCCCATTTACAGCTATCAGTCAAGGATGAAATTCTTACTCTTTTCAGATATTTCATCACAGGCTCTGATTAATCATTGGTGGACCACTAAGTGACAAGGACAAAGAGAAGTCCTAGGAAGCCAGGATTAAAAATAAAAACAGGAATGGAGTAAAACTGCCCAGAGACATCAGCAGCTGCCCACTACAAGGAAAACAGACTCCTTGAAGCCAGCCTAGGCGAGTCACTCAATGAACAATCAAACAAAAACACAGGAATGGCACCAGCTTCTGAAGGGGGCAGGGGACAGAATCTGCATCTAGAGTTGCTACCAATATAATATATTATTGGAAATATCCAGTTTTCAACAAAATATTAAAAGGCTTTTGAGGGGGGAGAGAAAGCAGGCAATAGAAACTGTCTCTGAGGAGTTTCAGATGTTAAACTTTGCAGACAAAGACTTCAAAGCAGTTATTATGATAAATAGGTGCAAATAGATCAAGGAAATCATGTCAAAAGAATTAAAGAAAAGCATGATGACAATGACTCATAAAAGAGAGCATACCAACACAGAGCCAGGAACAAAAGAAACAAACAGAAAATCCGAGGTTGAAAAGTGCAATAATTATCCCTGGAAAAATGAACGCCTCAACAGAAAATCTGAGACGGCAAAAGAAGGATTCAGTGAACTTGAAGATAAACCACTAGGAATGATCCCATCTGAGAAACAGAAAAACTTCAAAAGAATATGAACAGAGCCCCAGAGGCCAGTGGGACACCATCAAGTGTAACAACATTTGCATGGAGAAGGGGCGAAGAGAGAGAAAGAAGAAGGGGGGAAATATATATATATATATATATATATATATAAATGTTTTTGAAGAAATGATGGCTCAAAATTTCCACAACCATTTGCAGCACGTCTGTCGGAAGCAGATGAGCCCCCCGTCTTTGGAAGAGCCCGAGTCACAGGCCGTCAGGAAGAAACGAAGTTTGCTGTCGGCCCATCAGAGCAGACGTGGCATCGAGGGCGTGCTGGGCAACACACCTTCGCGTTTCCCTTCGGTTCCCGGGGGGGGGAGGGTTATAAAATATTATAGTGCAAATCAAAGTAGTAAAGATTACCTGCAACAACTGCATCAAGTATTTCAATAGCTAAAAGATTAATATCTACAATAAGTAAAGAAAAATAATTACCAGTAACACACAAAAATTTCAACCGCTTTAGTAACCGAAGAAGTCCAAAATCTATATGAATATCAGTAAAGATGGAGGTTGCTTTCCAACAGGAAGTCAGCTGCAACATTCTCCTCACTGGGCAACACCACGGGGTCAGGCCAGCGAGCTCTGAACTTGCCATGGACTTCACCAGGATAGTGGCCAAGTTGCCTGCCGAGACCCATTTGTTCTGGGCCGCAGCCATTGCCTTGACCCTGTGCCCACCATCCCCCCACCCCTGCAAGAGGAAGTCTGGCTGAAAAGAGGAGGCTGCCATGACAGAGGGCCGGGATGTAAGATGCACAGGCACTGACGATCTTCCTTTCCACATCACAGACCCTGCAAACCCCAAACCTGCCTCTCTCAGCCCTGCTGGTTCTCGGGCCTTTGGAGGATGTGCTGGGGACTTGGGTCATATGCACGCAAGACTGAGACCCCCCCCGCCCCCAAGGCTGGACTGAGGGGACCTGTTTAAACTTCACTCCAAAGCAAGTGGCTGCGTTCCGTCTTATCTTGGGAACTCCTTTGTGTGGGCTCCATGCACGTCGGTTCCTAGGAGAGACGAGGCCTCGGCGGGACACGAAATGACTGACGGAAGCTCCCAAGGCCACCTGAGCAGCACTCAGAGAAGGAAGTGTGCTGCCACCCTTTGAGTCCCAAGACGAAACCATGTGGACGCCCTTTCTTGTCCCCTCAGTGAGAGAACAAATGGGGTGCTGGCCAGGAGCTGCCAGGCTGTGTGGGGGAAATGAGTCAAGGGTGGGTGCCCTCACATGGACCCTCATGCCCACCCAGAGGGCGATGGGAAGTGGGGATCTGACCCTGGATGGGTGTGGGTTTCCGACCAGGAGCACTTTAAACACACCATCCACATATTAAATTGCTTTCTGGTTGTATGAGCTAGCGTTATCCTGTGGCCACTAACCAGGGACTGTAGGATGTCCGCTGCTCTCATGGCTCTGTATACAGGCTCAGCTGAGCCCTGAGCTCTGCAGTCCTGCCAATGATAAAGTTAATAACACCCCTTATTATTGTTGAACGTTTATTGAACACTTACTAGATGTCAATCACTGCCTTAGGATCTTGCAACAGGCATCATCTCATTCATTAACCTACAAGTGCTGGTTGAGAGTCTGTTCGCGCCGGGCACTGGCGTTTAATCCTCACGACAAACCAGGGAGGTAAATACGATGAACCCCATTTTGCCAGTGATGAAACCAGGGAGGCTGAAAGGTTAACCGATTTGCACGCGGTCCCACCGCCAGCAGGTGGCAGCGCTGGGACTCCAACGACTACCTCTCCGGAAGCCAGTGCCTGCAGCCGCTCCTTCTCCTGCAGAATCTTTGATATCCTGCTGAGGACAAAAGTGACCGTGGTGGTTCGTGGCCTGTCCCCAGAGCAAGCTTCTAGGGGTGAGCCTAGAGCAAGGAGAAGAGGATCATAAGGCAGGCCTGATCTCGCTGTGACCTGGCCAACAGCTTTCCCAAACACATTAGTTCGGCCCACAAGATTAGCCTTGGTTCTCCTGTTTGCCAACATTACCTGCTCTCCAAACATTATCTGTTGGTTTTAGAGCTACCTGGCTGAGGGTATCAGGCCTTTGCAGGCCTCAGGCCCACCCACGTGCAGAGGCACCTCTCCCAGTACCAACCCAACTCATCCCCACCAGCATGTGGTATCTGGCATTGGCTGTCCTGCTCTCCGTAACTGGTGAGCCCTGGGGGCAAATGGGAGCAACTAAAACCCTGTTGTCTGCACCCCTCTGCTCCCCTCCTGCCTAGGCCTGCTCAGTCGTTAGGACTGGGCTTCTGTCTTGCTTTCCTGAGTAGCATCAAGTGAGTCCACTGTAACTGGAGTTCTGACCGATCTGTTGTCCTGACCCCCCCAGCTATTAACTAGCTCCTGTCCAGGGCGAACTCCTGCACCCACTATCTCCAGGTGCTACGGGGCATCTTGCTGCAAGTCTGAGGGAACTCCTGGAGTCATCAGACTCTACCCACCCAGCCTAGTCTCCACCCACCTGTCTGTTCAAAGCGTTGGGAAATGAGAAATGAGAGAACTTGGCTGAAATAAACCATCCACAAGAGAGACCTGGAAACGCAGTGAGTCCCAGGCCCACGGGACCCGACTCCCCCTAACTGAATGTGACCCTTGGCTAAGAAGAGAAAATGCCAATGAGAAGACAGGTGCGTCTACAACAGAGGGTTGGAAAGAGGAAAGTCCCAAGACCTACTGGTAGTGCCCATCTGATCTCTGTCTGGAAATAGGGCATTTTAACCAATAACTTGATTGATCCTGCCTTGTCCCTAGGCAGGGTTCTCTCCTAGGAAAAAGGTGTGTCTGTCTTAATCCTATTACTGACCTCATCCAAGCAACTCCCTGTGCCTTAACTCCAGGCCCACCGAGTAACCTCCTGCTATTAGTGTTGACAGTTCTGACCGTTCTGGTCTTTGCTCAGCTCAGGTCAGGTGAAGCCATTGTTGATCCGGTCCGCTGGGCCACAACATTGTCACCGTACGTTAGTAAGCAGGTATTCCAGTGTTACCCGTTGGCCTGTTGTGAGCTTTGAGAAGACAAGTCAGAACCCCCAAGTTTAATTAACGCCAAAGACAAAGAAAACTTCTGCTCCCACGAGGCAGAGGACCGGCCCCCGTCCCTGGTAGGCTCACCTTGGGTCACCATCACCTTGTGGGAGTTGCTAAGTCTTCTCATCTTGACCTTGTACCACTTCCACTCACCAGCCTGAGCCCTTTGGAGACCTCCAGAAGCAGTGGGTCAGATCCAAGTTTTCCAGACCCCTTGGCCCTGGTGACTTGGATTTGCCTGAATGTCTCAGGAAGCTTGCAAGTGATGCCGAGGCCATTAACTGGGGACAGGTATGTCAGCTGGACTCCAGCCCAGCACATGCTCACTGGGCACTGGGCGTTCCTGCTGGGACCCAGTCCTCCTGTGACATCTCACAACAATCCCAGGCGTCCTCAGAAGGGGTCCTGCAGTGCATTTCGGACAGCCCCTCACGGAGCAGGTCATAATAATCATGATGCTACACATTGGTCCGGGGACTCTGTTTACTGAGCATTTTCACATCCTCTCATTTGAGTTCTGCACTTCTCCCACATGGACAAGCAGGTAAGCATTGTCAGCTTCGCTTTGCAGTTGAGAACACTTGGGCCTGAAGAAAGTCAATGACTTGCTCAAGGTCACACGGTTTGTAAGGGCTGGTGCCTGCACCTGGCCCAGACCTGCAGGACTGCAAGCCCCAGGCTTCTTCCCACACCGAGCTGCTGCTCACAGCAGGCTCACAGAAGGGGGAGCACCCGGCGTGGCTGCCCCTCAGGACCGACGACCAACGCAGGCGCCCGCGCAGGATGCAACAGGACCGGCTCCTGCCAGGGCCCGCCCACAGCCCCGGCTGGTGCAGGAGACAGGATCTGCTTCTTTGCTATGCCCACGGGCACTCCTGCGAGCAGATCCCCTCCGAGACTTCCTTCTGACGGGATTTGGTATTCAGGAGGGCTTCCTCCAGCTGCATTTACCTGGAGCGTCTGGGGCACCGTGTGGCACCAGGAGGCGACAGGAACAATGCTTCCAACAAGCACAGTAATGATCACTAATTCCACCCAACTCAGGGAAGCGGCCTCGCACATACCAAAGCAGCTTTCCACCACCCCGCACACGGACACCCACGCGCGCCCGAGCGGCCGGCCCACCGCCTTCACCGTGCCCAGTCCCTTTCTCTCCCTCTCAGCCACTGTCCTCTGATCCCCACCCCTCGGCGACCCCAGCCCTGCCGAGACAAGAGAGCGCCATCGCCTGGATGCCCTTGTGGGACCGGACAGTCCCCCGAGAGAGTTCCCTGGAGACTTGCAATAAACAAAGACTTTTCACTGGCCTGAGCTTGTGAGGGGCTCAGCAGCCCTAGAGGAGGCAACTGTGACCCTGCTCAGTTGCAGAGGACAAAACTAAGACACGAGACAGCAGGAGGAAGGTGCCAGAGAGGACGACGAGGAGCGCCTGAGTCCCTCAAAGTGCCATTGCATAGCTGCACCGCGCGTTGTTTTCGGGGTGGGGGGGGAAGCATCATCACCCGTGTGTTTCAGCGTCGTTAGGTTTTTCTGTCACTCGCAGCGGGGAGCATTCCTAGTGTGTACAGAGGACTGGGGGAGCACCCATTAATCTACTTTTCCTTTGACTATTTCAGGGAAGGAAGGCTGAAGGGAGGCCCCCTGGGTCGCCACAGGCTGTTCAGCCCCCGCAGGGACAGAGGGGGCCTGGCGGGGCCCATGAACTCCGGTGCCTTTGCACACTCCAAAACGCAGCGTGCTTTGAGACCTCTGACAGTGGCTCCAGTATCGCACCCTAAGATTCGCGAGACCATTGGCAGCTTCGAGGCTCGGGCCTGGTCACGACGGGTCAGCTGCGGCCTCCGCTTAGAGCCCCCGGACGCCAGGCGACGCACCTTGTCTCCCAGGGAGCTGTGTGCCTGGGGGTACCTTGTGGAACATCACACCGTTGGCGTACACGATAGCCCCACAAATGGGGGCCCCCTTCCTTCAGACACACTCCCCTGGGGTCCAGCTGAGCGGTAGTCGCAGTGGAGTTCCAGATGAAACGCCGGGGTGGGCTTCGCAGGCAAGAGGAGAGGTCGGTGGGGCCAAGCTCGGACAACGGGCTCTGACAAAGCAAACCCCACCTTGTTATCTGGGAAGAGGGGAGTGGAGGGGGGCCCGGAATGATTGAGCTCCCGGCCTCTGGGGACCACGTGACGCAGTCCGGTATGGCCACGTCCCCACCGCTCCGCTGTAAATTCAGACCCAGCAGTGCAAATCTTAGTAAGTGCAAACCCAGGCCCGTGCTTCAGAGAGCTGGTCTCCAACAGGTAGAGTTTCAAATGTCCCAGACCGACGAGGAGGAGACTGGGTGAGTCTCGCGCTCTCTGCAGTGTCAGCCAGCTGTCAGCCAGCGCGGGGGCGTAGCCGGCTGTCTTACCTTACACCCGAAAAGAAGTAAGTAATGCCACCCCCCACCCCGACCCCCAGACCTCCGGGAATCCACGGCCCATTTCAATCCACACGCTGATGACTGGGATGAATACGCTTGCTGTCACACCGTTGTCGTTACATCTCTAGCCCTTATTGTCTAACCCAGCACCATTTCAGAATCAATTTCTATGGACAGAGAATACCTGGACATTTAAATCCATCAAAAAGGAGTAAATGAGCATTTCACATACATCTATCAAGACGACGTGCCCCTTCCCACCATCATTGTGGGGCTTTGTCAGCCGCCTGGCGGATGAATGTCCGCGTAAGTGTTTATTAATCACTCTCACTGGCTGATGGGCCCGGACACTTCTCTCCTCTGCGTCTGTGACACGCACCAAGTATGCGTGGGTTTCTTCTGTCTCTTGAGCACAGTTGCTTACTTTGTTAAAGTTAATTTCCACTCATTTCTGGCTTTGATGGGAAGATTCCTTTATCAATGCAATTCATGTGTGCTGTCTGCAATCAAAGCAATATTGTCTGCTAATGTGAGCGACACTCCGTGCTCGCCTCCATTTTATGCTAACGCTGTTCTTCCTGGTCCTGCACTGGGGACGGTGGGGACTGGCCTCCACAGACAGGCTGTAGTGACAACCGAAGCGACAGCCATCTTCCCCTCCCGGAACTCCCTGGCTTAGAGAAGCAGTGAGCTGCTCTTTTTCCCTGGGGAACATCTGGGTCGGAAAACAAGTCAGTGGGGAAGAAGGAGGTAATGTGGGACACGTAACAGCAATTTAGAATGAGGTTTATTCTGGAATTCAACACTCCTTGCACCCTGAGTTCTTGCCACAGGCTCTCCCTTCCTCACTATCCCTCTATCCCCACAAAATTGTTTATGTTCACAACACATGTGAGGTCTGACAATTAAGTTCATGAACTTGCCACCGCGCACTTAGGTTGGCAGCACTGTGCAAACAGCTCGGTGAGGTGTCATCACCTTGGTGTATCTGTGTCTCACAGCTGTGTTCGTGTTGACTTGTGGCGGTGTCTTGCTGGGTGGTGTTCATGATTGTTGTTGCATGTTTGTGTGTGCTGGCGTGACAATGTCAGAGCTTGAATTAGAGCAATGAACAAACATTCCATTTCTTGATAAACTTGGCAAGAGTGGAAGTGAAATCAGGGACACACTAGTCCAAGTGTATGGGGCTAATGCCATGAAGAAAACAGCAGTGTGCAAATGGATTAGATGTTTTTCTGAGGGGAGAGAAAGCGTCACTGATGAAGAGAGGTCAGGGAGGCCAGTAATGAGCAGAACTGTCGAAAACATTGCAAAAATTCATCAAATTGTGCATCAAAACCACTGGCTGACTGTGAGAAGCATAGCAGACCAAGTAAATATTGATAGAGAAACAGGAAAATCTTCACTGAAAATCTTGGCCTGAGAACGGTGTGTGCGAAAATGGTCCTGAAGGAGCTCACTGATGAACAAAAGCAAAGGAGAGTCAAGTTTGCCAAGGCCTTTTGGAGAGGCAAGACAGTGTTTGAGGCTGTGTTATCTATCACTGGTGAGGAAACATGGGGGTACCCATACAGCCCTCAAACAAAGCATCAACGTGCACAATGGGAGTCAGCCAGTTCTCCACGGCATAAACGTTCTGTCAGTCCAAACCAAGAGTCAAAACGATGTTGCTAACCTTTTTTGATATCAGAAGGATCGGGCATTACAAATTTGTACCAGCTGGACAGTCAACGAAGTTTACTATTTGGAAGTGCTGAAAAGGCTGCATGAACAAGTTAGGTGAAAATAATGTGAAAATTTCGCCAACAACTCGTGGCTCTTGCATCTCGACCATGCACCAGCTCACAGAACACTGTCCGTGCGGGAGTTTTTAGTCAGTGCACAAATAACGGTATTGGAACACCCTCCCTGCTCACCTGATCTGGCCCCCAGTGACTTTTTTCTTTGCCCAAAGATAATGGAAGTATTGAAAGGAAGACATTTTGATGACATTCAGGACATTAAAGGTAATACGACAGCTCTGATGGCCATTCCAGAAAAAGAGTTCTAAAATTGCATTGAAGGGTGGACTAGGGGCTGGCGTCGGTGCATGGCTTCCCAAGGGGAGGACTCTGAAGGTGACCTAGTGATATTCAGCAGTGAGGGATGGAGCATTTTTCCAGGATGAGTCTGTGAGCTTAATGGTCAGAACTCGCACTGTTGTGCATCTCCTCACACTGTCCTTCCAGTTTCTGTCTCTTCCCCATCTTGACCATCCACGTGCACCCCATCCATCAAAGTCCTGCCCTTTCTAAAGGACCATGTCAAGCCTCCCCTCCTCAGAGAGCCATTTCCTCCCTGCCCTGGGCATCAAGAGCTCTTCTCTGAATGCTTCCGGAAATAAAACTCTCACCAAGACTGCAGCATACCCCACCTTGTACTACACCGCTACAGCAGTCTTGAGGGGTGGATGGAGCCAGGCAGTGGAGTCAGGCAGACCCAAGTTGAGTCTGATTCGGAAATTTTGCCCTGGGCAGTGACTGGATCCTTGTGGAAGGTTCTCCACAAGGGAAGGGGGTGAAATAATATCTATCTTGTAGGGCTGTTGTTAGCATCCCCAGTAATTTATGTAACCCACTTATTACAGCTCCCAAATAATGTGGGAGCCGGACAGGTGGTCACAATTGTTATAAGTCCCAAACAGATGACACGTCCCCAGGGGGAGGTATGGTGAATGTGGTGTTTTTCTGTTCAGCAGTGCCTGGAAAGTTAGACTTACATGTCTCAGACTCCTTTGCAGCTAAGGTTCAGGTTACTCATAAGGTTCCAACAATGACATGTACTTGGTCAATATTCAGAAGACAGAATATTCAGATTCAATATTCAGAAGTGAGGGGAGACATGTCATGAACCGGGAAGGGTCTGAGGTTTCACTGACAAGTTAGTCCCCCACCGTGTCATAGGTGCTGGTAGAAAACGTGAGACCAGCAGGTCAGGGACAAAGGACTTAATTACTCAAAAATGATAGCAGTAGGCAGGATATCCACATTTTCTTGTGCTGGTTCTTTAAGCCCCAGTACCCACAGGGCAATATGAAAGGACCAGGTGACGCCTGTACACACAGTGAGTTATGTTAAAGGAGAGGAATCCTGAACTTAAAGAACTCAAACCTTTTAGAATGGATAGTATTCTACTTGACCTAATTTTTAAATATTTTGGAAGTTCTCCTCTCTTACACCAGTTGCCACCTAAAGAAACAGTCACAGGGGCAGCATCTGGTTCCACCAACATCTTCCAGGAGCTCTTGTCTAATGCCAATCAGCAGATCAGCCCCTCCCTCTGAAGGAAGCCAGCTTGATGAGGCCTCCTTCCACAGAACTTAGCCTTGCTGGTGCTAAGGGGGTGACAGACGTTTGCACCCATAACAGAATTGAGGAAGAGACGTTAGAAAGTCGGGGTGGATGATCTTAGGTCCTGTCCCATGAATGATGTCTGAGGTTGGGGTGGGAACGAGTGAGGCAGTGTCTTACCCTAATCAGGGGCCACATGCCAGAGTGCAGTCATGTGAAAGAGTAATAAAAGCTTCAGGGAGTGTTTGTGTTTGCTGTACAAACTAGACAAGACGCGGAGTGGGGGTCGGGCTATGGTAGGAGTGACATGTCCAGGATAGAGCCAGCCAAGCCTAGGTCTCAGACTTTAGCTATTATGGACTACCCCGTGGTGTTAGTCTTCACGTCATGGCTGGAGAAGTAAAAGGAAGTGACTTTCCTTAGGGATTCAGTTTATTCACTAACTCTGCATTGTTCACTGAAAATGAGACTTCTGTCCGAGGCGTTGGGCCTACTCAGAGTAGATCCGCTAATAAACCATTCTTTGTGGATTCTAAGTGTTCAATTTGTTTTCCGTTTTACAAAGGTCTGCTGTCCTGGAGACATTAGCCTCGTGCTCCAAAATGACACAGAGATCTGTGTAGTTACAATTACTCAAGTAATGATGACAGATGCAACATTTTTTTGCAGAAATTAATTATTAGTGTTCTTAAGGACGAGAAGCACTAGTCAAATGGTGAGCACATTTCCATGACTACGAGACAGCATCGCCCCAGAATCTGTTGGTGCTTCTATCAGCTTCCCTATGTCAACTAGGGTAGAAATACTCAGCTCCTCAGCAGGATCAAGGGTCTCACTAAGAAAACCCCAGAACAGCTCCTGCAAGAATCAAGGTCTCTTGGTAGTAGCCTTCTCTGAGAACGCCTCCCTGCATCTCGCCCCTTCCTCTCCTCCAAAATGTAGTGAGGACACAGCATCATCCATCATCTGCTCACTGCGGCTCTGAGAAATTGCCAACCCAAGGACTTTGCTGAACAAAACTAGAGCTTGGCTGTGTTAGTTGGGGATCAGGGTGGGGTGATGGTCATAGAATCCTCAGGACTTTTTAAACCGATCTGGTCAGCTCTGTAAGACATACCATAAAATTGCAGCCTAATAACAAGTCCTCAGCTCTTCCTCTCCTAGTGGCTTACCTTTGCTTTCTTGGGGTGTTTTGAGCCAAAGGCTTTTAGAGAATGGAAGGTTGAGGGAGGGAATGTGTCCTGAGTCTGTGCTAGTAAAAATGGGGAAAGAGGAGAGTGTAGGGAGAGGGCCACGCCACCAAGCCGCCAAAGAGGTCTCGCCATCCGTGGGTTTATTGCTTTATGCTGCCACCTGGCTGATTTTGGAGCTGCAGGCTCCTGCTGCAGAGGAAGGAAGGCAGATGAGACAGAGGACATTGACAGTGGAAGGCCTCAAGACCAAGCTTCCCGACAGGAATCTCACCTTAGGCCACAGGCAATGAAGTTCAGCCTCACGACTTCCGCAAGGAGGAAAAGGACTAATTCTACGGGCCAGGTTTACAGGTCAGGTGTTGGCTCATCAATGGAAAACACTTGAGACGAGACTGGTTCTGTCTGTGTCAAACCCACCATGTTTTCTTCTCCTTTAAATATATAAACACTTCTTACTGAAATCCCTCCAAATCCATCCATCCTAAGACTACAGCTACTTTGTATACATAAATTCCAAGTCTCTCTCTCTCTAATCTCCACTTTAGGGTATATTTTCATCATGGGACATCAGCAGAAGGCTCTGAGGTTAGGGATTAAGATGCAACGTGTGCAAATGTGACGTGATGTTGCACCTCCACAAGCAGAAGAAGGTCCTGCTCTTGAGTGTCACCTGCTTTGGGTATCACCACCCACCCATTCCCTCAAATAAGCAACTGGTATGTTTCACTCCCTCTCTTTATGCCGTTCCCCTCCAACATGCACACGCACGTGCACAAGCACGCGTACACATGCGCACACGCACACACACGCATAGGCACTCTGAGACCTAACTGGTTATGCCTACTTCCCCTTCAAATTCTCTCCTGTATTTCGCTCTTCTGATCCTCTGCCCCCACCTAGCTCAGGTGGGCGTTACCCACCACTTGAACTAATAATACGGTCTGCTCCTTGCCTGTTGTGCTACGTTTGTCCATTGGATCGTTCAATAAACATTCATCTGCAAGCTGACTACGTTGGACGCGGCTCTGGCCTCTCTCTGTCCCATCAATAGAACCTCCCACTGCTTCCTGTTACATTTCTCAAGTTCAGGTCTGACTCTTACTACCCTTGCTTTGAAATGTCTGAATAGGGTGGCCTAACCTGCACTTCTTGCCCACACCCATGTCTAGGGGTGCCTCCCCCACCTCCACTGCAGGCACCCTCCACTCTCAGGTCTGGGGGGGGAGGTCTGGACAGCAGAGGATAGCACACACAGATAACTGTCACAATTGGGGACAGAACCCATGGACTTTTTTTTAACAAGGCTCTTGGCTATAATTGAATTAAGTAATAGAAAAAGATTTCTTTTTGTTTAGAGCCATTAGGAAAAAAAAACTTCAAAATGATCAACACTTTTTAGCATGCAGCTGTTACTGAGCCACTTTTTAAGGAGTGGCTCCCAGCTGCAGTCCTCTCCTCTGCTGGACCAGGCGCTCGCCTGCCTCTATCCTTCACTGAGAAGGCTGCACGCTCCTGGGGGACTTGTCTAAGTCACTGACCGTCAGCCTGGTCAGGGGAGGTGTCCCCTTCTTTACAGTGACAATTCCTGCTGCATTGCCTTCAGCCAGAAAGAGCAGAATAACTCCAGGACATACACATAAGCGTATGTTACATCTCCCCTTTTTCTACCCGACCCTCTGTATGCCATGGAAAGACCTAGATGACAACCCCTAACCTTGAGCTACCAATGGTTGCATCCAACTCCTGCAGAGTGGGACACTGGAACAGCCTTGAATGGGACCATCTTGCCTGTAAGAAGGAAATGAGTAACTCCCACAGAGGGGAACACTCCACAGATCTGCGATTCACTCAACACACCTGCTGAGCTCCTGGGATGACTCAGGCTGCTGGGGAGAGAGTCTACCAGTCCCTGCGGGTCAGCGACCTCATGCTAAGCTCCTTCCTAATTCTCTAAGTCAAGCTTGTCCAACCCGCAGCCCCCGGTGGCCCAGAACGGCTTTGACTGCGGCCCAACATAAATTCGTAAACTCTCTTGAAACATGATGAAATTTTTTTTTTTTTGCGACTTTTTCTTTTTAAAGCTCATCAGCTATGGTGAGTGTTAGTGTATTTTATGTGTGGGCCAAAACAGTTCTTCTTCCAACGTAGCCCAGGAAAGCCACAAGGTTGGGCACCCTTGGTCTAGGTGTTTCCGGCAGGCAACCCAGGAAGGCGGCTTACCCATGGACCAGCTCAGTCAGGTCTCCTTCATTCATTTATTTATCCAGCAAATACAGACTGAGCACAGCTGTGTGCCAGGCGTGGTTGTGAGTTGGGGTACAATGCGCTGGTCCTCGATGGAGCCTGCCTTTGAGTGTGGGTAGGGAGGTGTGGAGTGGGAAGCAGAAAAAGAAATGAGGAAAAGACACAGCAAGTTCGAAGGTATTTATAAAGCAAGGAACCAGAGGGCGAAGTGTGAGGAAGGGAGTGATATTCTCAAATGGGGTCACTGGCCTCCCGGAGAAGGGAAGTGACATTTGAAGAAATTTGTGCAGGAGGTGAGGGAGCAAGAGGCCCCCACTGCCCGCTTCCCTCCCCTACACCCCGCCACTGGCTCCCCATCTGTACAAGTTTTGCTGCGAGTATGTCAGAGCTGCATTTCCCGGAGAAACATGGCGTGTTCTCTCTACAACAGGAAAGGGGGCAGTATGCAAAGAGAAGTCCTCCGTGTTGAACACTCCCTGATGGACACTTGAAAACCGGCTCCGGGGGGCCGAGCAGGGCCCGCCAGGCTCCCCGGGGCCCCTCTCTCGGGCTGTCAGGCTAATCCCGCCGCCGCCTCCCAGCCCGCCCCGCCCGAGGGGGCGTTTGCTCCGGTGAGTGAAGTTGAAACCCGGCTGAAGCCGGCCCTGGGAGGCGCTTTGAATAGGACAGCAGCGCGGGCCCCCCGGGAGGGTACCCCGGGAGCGCCCCCACCCCCGGGCCCCGCGGGCGGCGGCCGGGACTCGGGCGGCGGGGCCCCAGGGCCAGCCCGCACCCCCTCGCCCGGCCGCGCCCGACGCCCGGCGGCCCGCGGGGCCGGCCTTCACGGCGGGCGCAGACCTGTCTTCTCCGGAAATCGCCCGGCTGCCGGGGCGCGCCTGGCGGTCCGGGACCGCCGAGCAGGGCGCCTCCTCGGGCCGCAGCCCGCCGCGCTTGGCAAGGGCGGATTAAGTGCGCGCCCTTTCGCGGCCACACTCTCGGGGACGCTGTTTTCCCGGGCCCGGGTCTCTCCCGCGCCGAGTTGCACAACAAACCATTTAAACATTTCAGCACAAAACCCTATCCATTGTGGGCCGCACATTAAAAAGTGTTATTCGCTTTGAAGTTTTTGTCTAATGGCTCTAAACTGAAAGAAAATGTTTTCCTATTACTTAATTCAATCATAGCGAAGAGACTTGGTAAAAAGCCCACGGATTTTGCCCCAAAGTGTGACAGAGTTCTCTTTGTGTGTGCTTATCCTCCGCTGTCACACACTTTAATTCGCCTCTCTTTATCTGGCATTCAAAACTTTCTTCAATGACATTCAATAAGGTCCAGAGGCTGGAGGGGAAAAAAAACTGGTTATTCCCCCCCCACCACCACTAGATATTCTTTCCCAGTAGCTTTGGCTCCGCTCCCATTCACGGGCTCTTAACCCCTTCCTCTCCGGCCACGGGCGGCGGCTCCCAGGAGAACTGGCGCAGGCCCGTCTCAGGCTCCCGGCTCCCAGGGCGGCGGGCACCCCCCCTTTTCACCCCTTGGGGCCCGCCCGCACCCCACTCCTCTCCCACCCGTCTCTGCCTAGCGGGGAGCCCCTCTCATGGCCCAGGTCCGGGCTCTCAGCTCAGTCCCAGCGGTCCAGGCCAGCCCAGATTTCCCCGAGAGCAACTGCAACGGTCCCGAGGCTGCACCGATGCACGCGGTCCAGTTTATCAGCACCGTCTTAGAGCCGGGGGGCCTTGGGGAGGAGACCATGGCGTGGAGGGTGAGGGGGGGACACTGATCCCGCACCACAGGTCCATGCAAACAATCAAGGATGCTTTAAACCCTCACTCTTTCTGCCAGATGATGTTCAGGTTGTTTCACCCTCTGGCCCTCTCCCTTTTCTAGAATCAGCGATTTTCTCGCAAACCAATTCACTTTGCTTTTTAATCAATTATAATTGGTTGCTGTGGTTATGGCAAAGATGCCATCAATGCTGCAAACCCAGGTACTCGCCTGGGTTGAGGGCAGGCAGTCTTCTTCCCGTGCACCCACCCTCCTGCCCCCGTTTCTCATAGTGCCATTCAGGGCTGGGAGCAGGTGACTGCAGCGATTTGGTTCCAATAAAATCGAAAGTAAACGTCTTCCGTGGAAAGTCCCGGGCTGTAAATTCGAAATATTTATGCTAATTTCCCATTGTATGGAAAAGGTTCCTGGGTGAAGCAGCTTTGAGCCCGCGGACGATTTAAAAAGCTGGAGCTGTGTACACAGCGCCAGGCGTTTGAAGTTGTTTAACCATTGTGTGACCAGAAAGAAGAGAGTGACACGGCAGGAGAAGTCTGGGGGAGAGGGGAGCTGGCTGGAGTGCGCGAGGGCAGCAGAAGCCGGGAACACAACTGCCCCGCACGCGGCTCCCGCGGGGAGAACTTGGGGAGGACCATGGTCTCGCAGCGCACCCGCGAGTCTGTTGGGAGTGTGCGCGAGGGGAGAGGGCGCGGCGGACGGCACCTACACTGTCCACGTTTGGTGGGCTGCGCGATCTCCGTCTTTGAGGTCTAGCTCTCATTCCCTACCCACTGTCTCTGGTCGTGACTCTCAGCGGCTGATTTCCTCTTTACAACCACGGCGAGCCCTGACGTTCGCTGGAAAGGGCTGGTGGACTAGCATCTACCGAACAAAGACTGGGTGGGCATTATAGGCAGCATCCAAGTTAAGACTAGTTGAGAAGCTTAGAGAAAACAGAGGGACAGCGTTGGCGCGCGTGCTGAGAAATGAATCCTGAGTCCTCTCTCCCCAGTGGCGCCCCACCCCCCGCCCCACAGGAGCCCCAGTCCGACTGCTTCTGATACAGGAAGAGGGCAGGGGATTCCACAGGTGGACATCAGAGGCCGGCTGCAGGGACGCCCGCGAGTGCACAGCGCTGAACTGAGCGAACTGAGTGGAGGCAGCATGATCCTGGGGGCAGAGGGAGATGGGAGAAGGAAGAGGACGGAGGCCAACTGCACAGAGAAGATGGGGGTGCACGCCCATGGGGATCTGTGGACGCGAGGCACGGGGCTGGGGGTTTGTGCAAAATCAATACCCGGGCCGATCGCCAATACAAAGCTTAAAGGGGAGCAAAGAATAAAGAGAAAGAAAAGAATATTAAATCGCAAGGGAATGAGAAAATAAACTCGCAAAAGGGAGAGGAGGGGGTGAGGGCGCCTGTTACGGCGTGGGTGGGGTTGACAAGAATAGGGTACATTATGCAGTTCATTTAGTTAACAAGTGAAATAATGAGGAAGCGTGCAGAGTGAATGCCAAGAGAAAAGACACAAAAACCCTATTGAGAGGCCCGGGCCGCTCCTGGCGTAGCCCATCACATGGCAATAGTCCTATTTAAGCGGCGCCGCCGGCGCCTTTCAGCACCACTAGCGCTGGCCAGCACCCCGCGCTCTCTGGGCGGCGCCCGCGGCTGCAGCGGCGGCGGCTTCAGCCTCGGCCTCGGCAGCGCCTTCCACCTCCCGGGAAGAGGCAGCTGCGCGCCGCCGTCGCCCGGGGAAGCGCGTGGAGAGCCCGGAGGTCCACGGCGCGCAGGGAGCAGGCTGGCGGCGGGGCGGCCGCGCGCGGAGGCCATGCCGCGCTCCTTCCTGGTGGACTCGCTCGTGCTCCGCGAGGCGGCGGAGAAGAAGGCGCCCGAGGGCAGCCCGCCGCCGCTCTTTCCCTACGCCGTGCCTCCGCCGCACGCCCTGCACGGCCTCTCGCCCGGCGCCTGCCACGCGCGCAAGGCCGGGCTGCTGTGCGTGTGCCCGCTCTGCGTCACCGCCTCGCAGCTGCACGGCCCCCCCGGCCCGCCGGCGCTACCTCTGCTCAAGGCGTCCTTCCCGCCCTTCGGCTCGCAGTACTGCCACGCGCCCCTGGGCCGCCAGCACTCTGCTGTGTCGCCCGGGGTCGCTCACGGCCCCGCCGCGGCCGCCGCAGCCGCCGCGCTCTACCAGACCTATCCGCTGCCCGACCCCAGGCAGTTCCACTGCATCTCTGTGGGTAAGCCCGGCCGCCGCGCGGGGCACGGGGCACGGGAGCCCGGGATGGGGACCCCGGGAGTTATGGGGGCGGTGAGGGTCCTGTCGGGGCCCTGACGGGGACCCCCAGGGTGGTGTTCTGATTGAGGACCGGGATAAGACGCCGGGAAGGTGGGTTAAAGCAGAAAGTTCTGGTCCTGGAGGGGACGCCTAGGAGGGATCTAGGGGTGGTGTTCGGGGCGCTTCATAAAGGAGTGCCAGGGCCGCGTGACTCCGGGAGGATCAGGGTCCCATGGCCTGACAAGGAGGCGCCCGCGGTCATGCTGCTGTGCCTCGTGTGCTGGGTGAAGAGGTGAGTGACAGACCCAAGCCCCGGGATTCGAACGCCGCCGCCTACTAGAAGATCAGGCCCGCAGCCCGGAGTCTGTCTGATCGCTTCCCTCTCTGCACCCCCGCTCCCTCCAGACAGCAGCCCGAACCAGCTCCCCAGCAGCAAGAGGATGCGCACCGCCTTCACCAGCACGCAGCTGCTAGAGCTGGAGCGCGAGTTCGCCTCCAACATGTACCTGTCCCGCCTGCGCCGCATCGAGATCGCCACTTACCTGAATCTGTCTGAGAAGCAGGTGAAGATCTGGTTCCAGAACCGCCGGGTGAAGCACAAGAAGGAGGGCAAAGGCAGCAACCACCGCAGCGGCGGCGGGAACACGGGGGCCGGCGGGGGCGCACCGCAAGGCTGCAAGTGCGCGTCGCTGTCCTCAGCCAAGTGCTTGGAGGACGACGACGAATTGCCCATGTCTCCGTCCTCCTCGGGCAAGGACGACCGGGAGCTCACCGTCACCCCCTAGGCGCAGGCCTCCCCAGGTCGCCCGCCCCAGGCCCTCAGCGGAGGTTCCCAGGCACCCGCCGCCCACGGCGGCCACGCACGGATTTGGCACGGCTTTCAAGAAGCCCCGACCCCGGGCCGCGCCGAGAGCCTGGCAGAGACCTGACGCTGGAATCCCCACCCCGGGGCCCGCCGCCGCCCAGAGCAGACTCCACGCTGGGAACACCGCAAGCGCTCGCGTCCTCGGCCACGCAGCGCAGAGGCCCCCGCGGGCACGCGAGCCCCGGCCGGCGCCGTGCTGGCCTCCGGCGCCTCCAGCTCACCCTCTCCGGAGGGTTCAGGCGTCCGCGCGGCCTCCGTGCTCCTCCACCCTGGGTGAAGCCTGGCCTTTCACCCCTCCATGTCCATCCGTTTTCCTTCCTCCCTCCGGCCCTCCCTTCCCTTCTTTGCTTTCTTATTCTCTCTCTCTCTCCCCCAACCTCTTTCCCGCGGTTGTTTATCCACTCCCCTCCCCCCCACACACAAATACACATTTATGAACGCCTGTTCTTTTGAGTTTTGTTTCCTTTTCCTTTTTCTCCCCCCTCCCGGCCCCGGAGGAGCCTCCTCGCCTCCTCCAAGTTCAGTCGGTCTGCTCGTCCCTCGTCCAGGCTTTGCCGTCAGCGCGCCTCCTCTCGCAGGAGCTGTTGCCCGCGGAACGCGGGTGGGGGAAAGCGGTTCCCTTTGCTTTGGAGACGCTCTGCTTCCCCCAGGAGCCCCGGTTCTCCGGCCCTGGCATCCCTCTCTCCCCCCACACCCAGACCCCGGCCCTGCCCCGACCTAGCTGTGTCTCCGCACGGTCTCTGTAACACCAGAAGATATTTATTTATTTATTTATGTACAGAATTTTAAATAAACTTTTCTTTCTTAGAAATCCACGTGGCTCTGCACCCCGAGTTTTCCGCTGTGGACTAGATGGGCGCCGGCCTGGGTTAGGGGTCCCCGCCAGGGCAGGGCAGAGACTGGGCGGCGGGCCCTCTGCTCTCACCTCTCTGCACCACCAGCCCTGCAGGGACTGCGCCTTCCGCTCGTGGCACGGGTCCCCGCCCCCCCGCCCCTCCCCTCCATCCAGCTCGGCATGGGTGCACACCCGCAGGGAAAGCTGAGAGCTGAGCCCCCCCCCCCGAAGGAGGGGGCCCTCGCCCGCTGGGCCTCAGGTCGTGACACCTGTCATGCCCCCTCCCGCCGGGGATCCGTCCCCATCTGCAGCCCTCTCAGCTTTGCCGTCCCGACCGCCATGGCCAAGGGCAGAGGCCATCCTGCACCAGCGCAAGAGCTCAGTCCCTCCCTGAGCCCCGACGGGTGACGATTTGTTAGAGACAAAGTCCCAGCGGGGTGGTGCGGCCTCCTCTCGGGAAGGCCCCCCACTTTGCTTTGAAGGGTAAACTTCATTAGCGGGGAGCACTCGGGGCCACGGTTCCGAGGACCCTGAGCGATCTCGTTCCGGGGTCCCACAAGGGGCCCTGTGTACGCGAGCCCGTGGTCCCAGGACCTCACGTTTTCATGAACTCCTGTTACCATCCCACAGCCCCCACGACTTAGAAGCTACACCACAGCCCTCCTTGTGGAGAGCTGTGCTGGGGTGCTGTTCTTTCACGCGGCATGGGGACCAGGCGAAGCAGGGAGCGCGGGTTCCGGATGGAGAGCGCCTGGCCACCCGAGGGAGGTGTTTCTGCCGCTCAGGAAATCTGATTCGGGAAAACAGTGGGTCTGGGTTCTCACGACTCGTGCCCCCCAACTCCCTTTCCGGGTCCTGGAGACCTGGACCCCTTCTTTGTCTGCCAGCAACCCCACCGCCCTGGGGAGCCCGGACTGCGCAATCCGGGCAGCGCAAACATGCGCCTCTCTTTCAGGAGAAAGGCGCTCCAGCTGGGGTCGTTCAACACCTTTTGGATTCATTCCTAAAACTGTCGGTCTCACATGAAGCCCAGTGAAGGGCTCCCTCTCCAGTTCTAGAATAAAGGTGGGCACGATCGGGCTCCCCACGGAAAGGTCACCCCAGGTTCTTCCTAGAGCAAGACGCCTGGGCTGTGCCCGAGGCAGAACAGAGCTGGTCACACGTCCCTCTGGGCGCCCTCCTCCCGGTTCCATCAGCCTGACCCCCAAGGACCAGTTCTCCCCGGGGCCAAGTTCTCCGCAGACCCAGGAGCGGCACGGTGCTGACCTAAGCGAAGCTCGGGTGCTCTGAGGCGCGCCACGAGTCCTAACTCGTTGTGTCCCAGTGACCCTGACGTGGAGTTCGGCGGCGCGCACGCTGTTCTAAGCGCCACTCGGTGAGTGAAGTTTCGCAGCCTCTCGCTCCAGCGCAACCCCAGAGTCTGCCTTTCGGCCCGGCAGCACAACCCCCGGGGCACAGCTCCTTCCCTGGATTGCAGGATGGGGTGGCTGGGTGGCTCTGGGACAAGCCCTCACCGGCTGTCTGTGACAGACCCATGGACCAGAAATGCCGTTTTGGAAGTGGGCCTGCCAGGAAACTGGGCAGGGGGCGGGGTGGGCTTGGGGATGGTGAGAGATGGAATGGAGTTTGCACAAGCGTGAAGAGGCAGAACCCCCTCCTCCACCACCTAACGTGAACCCCTCATCCAGATCACTTTGGCCACCCTCCTGTTGCCGGAAGCCTCAGATCCGCCGTTGTGCGCCGGGTCCACGCGAGGGTCCACTTCTCCCAGAGCGAGTCTTGCTTCCTCTGAGCTTTCTACACCCAAGGTTCCCGCTCTCAGATGACCAGGCTTTTCGCCCGCTGGTGGGCTTCCCTGGGAGCAGTGGGAGAAGATGCAGCCTCCTTACAGCGGTCCCAGGGGTCACCGAGGCGGTGACAGGAGCGTGGCGCGCCGCACGGAGGCGGGTGCAGTGGCTTGCAGGGGTTGTCAGCATCCAACTGTCGCCTGGGGGTGGGGGGCAGCCAGCTTTTGAGTCCCAACCCGCTTGGCTCGAACACCTCTCGCTCTGCAGCCAGTCTCTCTCTCCGCCTTGGTCCCCTTCGAAGTCGCTCCTTGGCTGCCTGGGTGGGACAGGGCAAGGGCGCACTGCGATGCAGAGCGACCTGAAAACGGAGCTTCGCATCTGGGGAGACGACAGCCAGTCTTTAAGCCCATGCTGTTTTTGAGCTGGGATCTGGGACTCGCAAAGGAAATTGTGACATTAAAATACAACAAAACAAGATGACATTTCCTGGAAATTATCATTCAGCGTGGCTCCTCCACCTTCAGGGCCCCGAGTTTACTCCAGGGGCGGGGGCAGGGGGCAGCGTCTCTCGTTTCTCTGTGCAACTTCATGGCCGGGATCGTAGACCCTAGAGTCCAAGTGCCTGGCTTTGCAGTCCACTGCCACCAGCTGCGTACACACTGGGGGACCTTGGGCGAGCCACTGGTCCTTCCTGGGCCTGTTTCTTCATCTGTAAATGGTGTCTCTGTGAATAGCTGCTTTGCAGGGTGGTCGTGCAATATCAAAGGAAGGACAGCACATAGAGTGTTAAGCACGAGGCCTGCCAAGTTTCAGAAAATGTTACCCAATGTCATAATTGCTCTTGCTGTTGCCGACAGCGCCCATAGCTGTGCCCGGGGCATAGTCGGTGCTGAATTACTCCCTGGATGCTGAGAAGTGAGCACGCAGGCACGCTCAGACCGGAACCTACCCCTGAGGGACTGGAGAGCACACCCAAGTGCGCACTTGTCCAGGACGCCCTGGAGTTAGTCCTTCAGAGAAGGAACGGCTCCGTCTGCCAAGCACAGGGAACCACTGACATCCAAGCGGGGGTCCTCTTTCCGCCTTCATTTAGACGAGCCCCTCCAGTTCTGCACTGCTGCCATTTGGGGCCAAGTCATTCTTTCTCGAGGGGGGGCGACCTGTGCGTGGGGGGTGGTGTTGGGCAGCTTCCCTCCACTGCCCCCCAGTTGTGACAACCAAATATCTCCAGACATTGTCAAATGACCCCTGGGGGCAAAATCCCTTCGGGTTGAGGAGCACTGATTTAGGGCCCTACAGCTTACCGGTCCACAGCGGCCAGGGTTTGGTAGCTAGCTCTGAGTTGGCCTTCCCACCTGCCCTTCAGTTCTCCCGCAGTGAGTAGACCACTCACCGCAGACCTGGACCGGCCCACGCCATGAAGAAGCTGCCAGCGTTTCCCCAGTCTTGTATGTGGATCCACGGGGGAATTTCTAATACCAATGTACTAACGAGGCGTGTGTTTATGCGTCCGCGTGCGTGCGTGTGTGTGCGTGTGTGCGTGCGCATGCGTGTATGTGTGTGTGTGTGCGTCTGCATGCGTGTGTGTATGCGCGCGTGTGTGTTTATGTGTCCGCGTGCATGTGTGTGTGTGTGTGCGCGCACGCGTGTGTGTTTATGTGTCCGCGTGTGTGTGTGTGTGCGCATGCGTGTGTGTGTTTATGTGTCCACGTGTGTGTGTGTACGCGTGCGCGCGCGTTTATGTGTCCATGTTCGTGCGTGTGTGTGCGCGTGTGTGTTTATGTGTCCGCGTGTGTGTGTGTGTGTGTGCGCGCGTGTGTGTGTGT